>JAAAKG020005954.1:0-21420 GCA_010014905.2 Druon quercuslanigerum | reverse complement strand
TTTATTCCACCTCATTCCGTTTTATTCCACTTTATTCCATATTATTCTACTTGATTTGAATTTATTCCCTTTTTTCCACGTCATTTTACTTTCTTGTACTTTATTATAGTTTATTCTACTTTATTCTACTTTATTCTACATTATTCTACTTTATTCTACTTTATTCTACCTTATTACACTCTATTACACTTTATTCCACCTCATTCCATTCTATTCTATTTTATTCCATTTTATTCCACCTTATTTTATTGTATTCCATTTTATTTCACTTTATTCCACCTCGTTCCGTTTTATTCCACTTTATTCCATATTATTCTACTTGATTCGAATTTATTCCCTTTTTTCCACGTTAGTTTACTTTCTTGTACTTTATTATAGTTTATTCTACTTTATTCTACTTTATTCTACTTTATTCTACTTTATTCTACTTTATTCTACCTTATTACACTCTATTACACTTTATTCCACCTCATTCCATTCTATTCTATTTTATTCCATTTTATTCCACCTCATTTCATTGTATCCCATTTTATTTCACTTTATTCCGCCTCATTCCGTTTTATTCCACTTTATTCCATATTGTTCTACTTGATTCGAATTTATTCCCTTTTTTTTACGTTAGTTTACTTTTTTGTTTTTTATTCTACTGTATTTCACTTTATTCTACTTTATTCTACTTTATTCTACTTTATTCTACCTTATTACACTCTATTACAGTTTATTCCACCTCATTCCATTCTATTCTATTACATTCCATTTTATTTCACTTTATTCCACTTTATTCTTGATTCGATTTTATTCCCTGTTATTCTACATAAACTCGACTGCATTCTACTTCATTCGAAGTTATTTTACTTTTTTGTACTTTATTCAGCTTTATTCCATTTTATTCTACTTTATTGTACTTTATTGCACTCTATTTCACTCTATTCCACCTCATTCTATTCTATTTTATTCCATTTTAATACACTTTATTACACTTTATTCTACTGAATTATACTTTTTCCACTTCATTCCATATAATTCTACTTGATTCAACTTGATTCCACCTCATTCAAAGTTATTTTACTTTCTTGTACTTTATTTTAGTTTATTTCACTTTATTCCACTTTATTCCACATTCCATTCTATTCCCTTTTATTCTAGCGAAGTCTAATTTATCTCACTTTTACCTATATTATTCTACTTGATACGAATTGATTCTAATTTATTCCACGTTATTTTATTTCCTTGTACTTCATTCTACTTTATTCTACTTTATTCCACTCTATTACACTTTATTCGACCTCATTCCATTTTATTGAATTTTATTGTAGCAAAATATAATTTGTCCCACTTCGACTTTATTCTACTTTATTCTACTTTATTTCATTTTATTCCATTTCATTTCATTCTATTCCATTTTATTTCACTTTATGCCACCTCATTCCACTTTATTCCATATAATTCTACTTGATTCGACTTGATTCCACTTAATTTTAAGTTATTGCACTTTCTTGTACTTTATTCCAGGTTACTTAACTTTGTGCCACTTTATTCCACCTCATTCAATTCTATTCCATTTTATTCTAGCGAAGTCTAATTTATCTCACTTTTACCTATATTATTCTACTTGATACGAATTGATTCTAATTTATTCCACGTTATTTTATTTCCTTGTACTTCATTCTACTTTATTCTGCTTTATTCTACTTTATTCCACTCTATTACACTTTATTCGACCTCATTCCATTTTATTGCATTTTATTATAGCAAAGTATAATTTGTCCCACTTCGACTTTATTCTACTTTATTCTACTTTATTTCATTTTATTCTACCTCATTCCATTCTATTTCATTTTATTTCACTTTATTCCACCTAATTTCATTTTATTCTACTTTTTTCCATATTATTCTGCTTGGTTCGACTTGATTCCACTTCATTCAAAGTTATTTTACTTTCTTGTACTTTATTCTAGTTTATTTTACTTTATTCCACCCCATTCCATTCTATTCCATTTTATTTTACTTTCCTGTACTTTATTCTACTTTATTTCAATTTAATATATTGTAGTTATTTTACTTTCTTTTACCTTATTTTACTTGATTTCACTTTGTTCCCATTTATTTCACCACATTCTATTGTATTGCATATTATTCCGCTTCCATCTCATTTCATTATATTCCATTTTATTTCACTTTATTCCACCTTATTACATTCTGTTCCATATTATTTCATGTAATTCTACCTGATTCGAATTTATTCCAATTTATTCCGCGTTAATTTACTTTCTTGTACTTTATTATACTTGATTATACTTTATTCCACTCTATTACTCTTTATTCCACCTCATTCCATTCTATTCCATTTTATTTCACTTTATTCCACCTAATTTCATTTTATCCCACTTTTTTCCATATTATTCTACTTGATTCGACTTTATTCCAATTTATCCTACGTTATTTTACTTTCTTGTACTTTCTTATACTTTATTTCACTTTATTCCACCTCATTCTACTCATTCTACTCATTCCATTCTATTCTATTTTATTCCATTTTATTCCACCTCATTTCATTGTATCCCATTTTATTTCACTTTATTCCACCTCATTCCGTTTTATTCCACTTTATTCCATATTATTCTACTTGATTCGAATTTATTCCCTTTTTTCCAAGTTAGTTTACTTTTTTGTTCTTTATTCTACTGTATTTCACTTTATTCTACTTTATTCTACTTTATTCTACATTATTCTACTTTATTCTACCTTATTCCACACTATTACACTTTATTCCATCTCATTCCATTCTATTCTATTTTATTGCATTTTATTCCGCTGTAATACACTTTATTCTACTGAGGTCTATTTTTTCCACTTTATTCCATATTATTCTCATTAATTTGACTTATTCTACTTATTTAAAAATTATTTTATATGATTCTATTTTATTCCGTTTGATTCCACTTTATTCTACTTGATTCGACTTTATTCCTCTTTATTCCACGTTATTTTACTTTCTTGTACTTTATTCTAATGTATTCCACTATATTCAACTCTATTTCACCTAATTCCATTCTTTTACCTTTTATTCCACTTTATTTCATATTACTCTACAAGATTCGACTTCATTATACTTTATTCCACGTTATTTTAATTTCTTGCACCTCACTCTACTTTATTTCACTTTATTCTTTTTTATACCATCTAATTTCATTTTATTCCGCTTTATTCGACTTTATTCCACTTCATTACACGTTATTTTACTTTCTTGTACTTTATTTCACTTTACTTTACCTTTTTTTATATTTTCTTATTACTCTGAGTGCCGTGTTTTATAGAAAAGAGTACCCTGTGCGTATGCCTAAATAAAGCTAAACAGCCCGTAATTATTCCAGTAAAATTATTTTTCACAAAAAAAATTTATTTGAAAAAAAAAGCTTTTTCTGAACCATCCTAACACTACACAGATTGCAAATTTAAATAATTATTCATAATAAATATACTGCAGGTCGAAAAACGCTGTGGAGATGAGAAGAATAAGAGGGATGCACTTAGTCGACAGCTCGTTACTTTGGTGGAACAACAACGAAAATACGTTGCGGCTGTTAGACAACTTACAATAGAGTGCCGTAAAAATGAAGCACTATTGGCTCAGCTCCGTGGCCCATAAACATTTATACGGAAACAATATCAGAATAATAAAATACCTTTTCTTTAAAAAAATAAGGTGCAACTCAATTTTCAGTAAATATAGTTTCCAAATCATTACCTAATATCTAATATATGTCATTATTAAAAAAAGTGCGTAATAAATAGGTTTATGTATTTTTATTGATAAAGAAGTAATTATTTCCACGAGATTCGTTAGAATTTCCAATCAAATTTTTGGTACTTTCGTCATTTTTAGTCGGTTATAAATACGGTTTAATATCATTCCATGGAATTGATAGATGCTTCGCATCCCCTTTTATCCGACAGGTGATCTAAATTAGTGCAGAACGTTATTTACATCACCGCGGAATTTATATCACGATGCGATCCTGTTCGTTTTTTTTGTATTCCGCAGGATGAACACAATCCCTGTGTTCTTTAGCAACGTTATCTAAATGCGTACACGCATCCTATATTTAACGAGTTTTCCATTGGGTGAGTATTTAATTTATTTCTATCTGCAATATAATAAAAAATGCAGCAATACCCATATAGAAATTCCGATAGGGGTTTAGTAAGGCCCTGGGTAGATTTCCCTATTTCTAATCAGGCGCTGTTCGGGAAAATGGAGAGGGCCTGACTAGTTCTGTAACGCTGTTTTAGCCAGGTCCTAGCTAGAACTTCTGAGCAGGCCCTAACGAGAGTAATTAGGCACTGTTTGGGAAAATAGAGGAGACCTGACTAGTTCTGTAACGCTGTTTTAGCCAGGTTCTACCTAGAACTTCTGAGCAGGCTTTAACGAGAGTGCCCTTTTATCGCTTTGTGATTGGTAGGGCCCCGTCTAGAACCTTTCTTATACTTGATGAATATATAATTGACATGACAAAAAAGGTATTTAAAAAATAAATATTAATTGATTGCGATTAATTGATTTTAATCGATTGAAATTTTTCTTCCTGTAATATTTGGTTTTTTCCCGTTGTAGACTACTTTTTGCAATGACAGGAAATGTAATTTTTTCTGAACATTTACAGTTTTTCAAGAAGATGGCATTTTTTTCTTGAATAAAAACAGAATACAGATAGATTTGACATATCTATACGAGGCAGGAAATTCCTTACTAGAACCTGGCAGGGCACTGATCAGTTTTTTCTCGACTAGATATTGTGATAGGGGCCAAAACCAGTTTTTTTCTAGACTAAAGATATTTTGATAGGAGCCCAAGCTAGTTTTTTCTAGACCAGATATTCTGATAGGGACCCTATCAGAACCGAAACTCAAATAGGGAAAGATGGGGAAATTTCTGCACGGGTAATTGTGCCGGAAATTGAAGCATTCTAGAATTTTTCAAGAAACTGTTAATTTTATTTAAATTATCCTTACTATACATCCTGGTTAAAAGTATCAGAAGCTTTTGGTTGACAAATTTTCGGTTAATGTTACCAGAAATTCGGGTAAATTTAACCAGAATTTCTGGTAATGATAACCAGAAATCTTTACTAGACAGTTTTCTAGCAACTTAAGAATACAACGTTCTGGTCGACATAATCAGATATTCTGGTAAAATTTACCAGATGTTCTGGTAAAATTAACCACATGTTCTGGTAAATTTAACCAGACATTTTGGTAAAATTAACCAGATGTGCTGGTAAAATTAACCATATGTTCTGGTAAATTTAACCAGATATATTGGCAAAACTAACCAGATGTGCTGGTAAAATTAACCAGATGTTCTGATAAAATTACCCAGGTGTTCTGGTAAGCTCAACCAGATATTCTGGTATACATCGATTTTCGTCTATTTCATTTCGATACTCTTCTACTTTCACGGACTCCTCCTAACCTCCTCTAAAATTACATGGGCGACATGTTTCATTTTGCCAAAAAAAATCTAACAAAAGTTTCCGATAACAAAGTGCAGAAACTATGTTCGACTTCGTTAAAATTAGTCTTCCCATAATCCATATGTGGATATTTGTATGTATTAATAAATTGCCAAAGATACACCTGTGCAGAATTTTCCCTATCTTTCCCTATTTGAATTTGGGCTCCGATGGGGTCCCTGTCATAATATCTAGTCTAGAAAAAACCGGTTGGGGCCCGTACCAAAATATCTAATCCAGAAAAAACTGTTTGGGGCCCATACCAGAATATATATTCTATAAAAAACTGGTTGGGGCCCCTATCAGAATATATAATCAAGAAAAAACTCGTTTTGGTCCCTATCAGAATATATAATATAGAAAAAACTAGTTAGGGCCCCTATCAGATTATATAATCTAGAAAAAACTAGTTGGGGCCCCTATTAGAACATATATTCTATAAAAAACTGGTTAGGGCCTCTATCACAATATATAATCTAGAAAAAACTGGTTGCGGCCCCTATCAGAATATTTAATCTAGAAAAAACTGGTTGGGGCCTCTATCAGAATATATAATCTAGAAAAAACTGGTTAGGGCCCCTATCAGAATGTATAATCTAGAAAATACTGGTTAGGGCCCCTATCAAAATATCTAATCCATAAAAAAAATGTTTGCGGCCCCTATAAGAATATTTAATCAAGAAAAAACGAGTTAGGGCCCCTATCAGAATATATATTCTCTAAAAAACTGGTTGAGGCCCCTATCAGAATATATAATCTAGAAAAAACTGTTTGGGGCCCCTATCAGAATGTATAATCTAGAAAAAACTGGTTAGGGCTCCTATCAAAATATCTAATTCAGAAAAAACTGGTTGGGGCCCTTATCAGAATATATAATGTAGAAAAAACTAGTTGGGGCCCCTATTAGAATGTATAATCTAGAAAAAACTGGATGTTCCCCCCTATCTAGTAAACACTGATGGGTGCCCCATCAGATTCTAGTGAAGAATTTCTTATAGGTGTAACAAATCTATCTCTATCCTGTTTTTTTAAAGAAAAAAATTACATCCTTACAAAAAACTGTAAATTTGCAGAAAAAATTGAATTTCCTGTCAATGCAAAAAGTTGTGGTAAAATTAACCAGATGTTCTGGTACCACTAACCAGATGTTCTGGTAAAATTACCCAGATGTTCTGGTACCACTAACCAGATGTTCTGGTAAAATTACCCAGACGTTCTGGTAAAACTAACCAGATGTTCTGGTACAATTAACCAGATGTTCTGGTCAGATCAACCAGATATTCTGGTACACATCGATTTTCGACTATTTCATTTCGATGCTCTTCTACCTTCACGGAATCTTCCTAATCTATTAATTATTCGAAAGTATATAATTTAAGACAAATATTCTAAACTTTTCATTATGATAGTTTTATTATAATTAAATGTTTAGTATTAGGATAAATAATTTTCATAATGGTAATAATCAATAAACCATCGCTAATGCCTAATCTTTAAAAACTCTATCCAAATTTTTGGTTTGGAATATTTAAAAATCTGAAGTTTCTTCAAAATTTTTAGAAATAGTTTATAATATTTTAAAAAAAATATAAATTTACCACAAAATAGTTAAATTATTATACAAAATCACCTTTTAACCAAAAATGATGAAATTTTCACCAAAATAGACGAATTTATTACAAAATAGTTTAATTTTTTAATCCGAAAATATGAATTTTCAACGAAAAAGTTCATTTTAGACTAAATAGTTGATCTTTTATCCAAATACATAAATTTTATATTAAGGAGATCAATTTTCTTCCAAGAAGCATAAATATTTAACCAAATATTTACATTTTTAACCAAAGAGATAATTTTTCAACCAAATTGATAAATCTTCAAAAAAACAATTTTAACAAACGAGTTTAACTTTAACCAAGTATTTTTATTTTCAACTAGGGAAATTAATTTTCTACCAAATAAGACGATTTTTTAACAATATACATGGATTTTCGAAAAGTTTTTTAAGTTTTTAGAATTCACGCAGAAAAGATGAATTTTTTGAAACAATAGTTAACATTTTTACCAAAATACAATAATTTTCGACCTAATAATTACATTGTTCTAACCCAGAAGATAAATTAATAAAAGGTGCCTTAAAATCTACCAGCTTTTTTGTGACATTTCTGCAAATCTTTTGAAATTTTTGAAAATTCTTTTTGAAAATTAATTTTTCAAAATAAAAAATTCATAATTTTTGCATGACTCTTAAGAAAATTTTATGGTTTTCTTAAAGCTTTTGAAAATTTTTGAAAAGCTTCGAAATTTTTATTCTCAAATTTTCAAAAACTTAAATTTTGCTCAAATTCTTGAGAAAAATACTTTTGAATTCTAAATTATTTTCCAATCCTTTCTGAAAAAAATTGGTATGAACTTCCTAAATTTTTAAGTGTTATTTAAAATGGTTCGTATATTTCCTTAAATTTTTAAAAAAACTCTGCATAATAAAAAAATTGCCTTGAAATCTTCCGAAGTTTTTTTACAATGTTTCGCAAACTTTTGAAATGTTTTTAAACATTCTTCTCAAATTCGTCTAAAGAAAAATCATTAAAAATTTCCCCAGAAATATTGAGACAATTTTTTTTATTCTCTTGCAACCTTGAAAAATTCTTAAAATCTTTGAAACTTTTTGCTCGAAATCTTCAACAATCTACATTTTCTTTCAGATTTTTGAAAACCTTGTAAGTTTTAAATTACTTTCTAATTTTTGTAAAAGCTTATAAATATCTATTAAACTTACTGCGAATTTTTCTAAAGTTTTTTAATCTTGGAAAATAAAAAAAATTTGTCTTCAAAATATTCTAAAATCTTTTACGGAATTTGTAAAAATATATTTGGAAGATCTGTTTGGAAAATTTTTAACTTCACAGTAAGTTAAATTTATATGAGAAACTAAAACTTAAAAAATATTTTAAAATAAAAAAAAATAATTGAAAAAATTGTTCTCTTCCCCTAGAAGCTTACAAAATTTTTTTGGATGGAACTATCAGTGTGAGATTTATAATTTTTTAAAATTGTCTTTGCAGAAACATGGAAAATTTTTTAAATTTAAAAATCAGAATTCTGTAACAACTCTTGTATAAGAAATTGAGTTAATAAGTTTTATTCAAAATTCTACCCAATGGTAAAAAAAAAAAAATAGAATTAGCACTTCTATAAATAAGAAGTAGAATTTGCAAAATAAAATCTTTTAAAAATAAAAAATTGAATCCTTGATAATTAACATTAAACTAAAGAGATTAATTCTCCCAAAAAAGTATTATATTTTATTTTAATTAAAAAGATGAAATTTATTTTTAAAAAAAGTTTAAAACCAAAAAAAAAAAGAATTTTCAACAAATACAAATTTTTCACTCAAGAAATAAATAAAAGTTTATTCAATTTGTTGAACCTTTAAGCCAAAAGAAGATATAGACATTCAGAACAAAAATAATTTTTATCCAATAAAAATGAAATTTCAGACCCAGAAAATTTTTTATTTACCAAAAAAGGAGAATCTTGAACTCAAAAAGATGAATCCTAAAAAAACAGGCTTTTTTACTAAACAGTTAAAATTTCAATTAAACATATGAATTTTCATCTAAAAATATAAATCTTTAGGAAAAAAATAATTTTTTAACAAATAGATTCAACCAAATCTTTCAAATAAAATAGTTTGACACCTGAGTAAAGAAGATTCGATTTTAACCAAAAAGTTGAATTTTCAGTTAAAAAAATTACATTTCTGCGAAAACAGATGATTTTTTATATCAAAAAGATAAATTTTGAAAAAACCTAGTTTTGAGTTTTCTGTTTAAAAAGATTTCTATTGACTTATCACTATCAAAATATGAATTTTTAAACCGGAAATAAGTTTCTACATAACAGATTGAATTTTTAATCTAAAAATACTAATTTTTAACTAAAAAGGTTTACTTTTTAATAAAATTGTTAAATTCTCTACCAAACATTTGCATTTTTTTCCAGTACAGATAACATTTTTCTTAAAACAGATGAATTTTTATTTAAAATAAAAATGTCTAAATAGTTGAATTTTCATTCAAAAAAGCTTCCTGTTGATTTTTTTAAGGTCAAAATATGAGATTTTAAACAAAAAAGAAGTTCTTAGGAAAAAATTGCATTTTTAATACAAAAGAGGAATATTTTCAACCAAAAAGGATGATTTGTAAAAAATTTTATACATGAAAGATGAAATTTATCTTTAAAAATATAAATTTTTAATTAAAAAGAAGCAAACGATAATAAAAAAAATAGTGAAAAAAGACAAATATTTGAAAAAGTGCAATTCTCAAACGAAAAATTCTATTTTATTTAAGAAAGATGAAACTTCTTCTAAAACTAATAAATTGTGGAAAGAAAACCTTTAAAAAATATATAATTTTCATCCAAAGAAGATTCCAGTTCACTTTCGTACACCAAAATAAAAATTGTAAACAATAAGTTAATTTTCTATTAAATAGTTAAATTTTCAACCAATAAGTTGAATTTTCAACACAGAAGTACGAATTTTAAACAAAAAGTCAATTTTTTAGGAAATTGTTAAACTTTCAGCGAAACAGTTGTATTTTTATCCAAGAAAGATGCAATATTTCTACTAAAAAATATGATCCTTTAAATAAAAAAAAAATAAAAAAATTTCAGAAAAAGTATTTTTCATCCATAAAAGATTTCAGTTGACTTATCAGCAACAAAATATAAATTTTAAACAAAAGGTTAATGTTCTACGAAAAGAGGTACATTTTTAATCCAAAAAGACGAATTTTTGCAAAAACTTTGTATTTTTTAACCAAAAAGGAGCTCTTTAAGAAAATTGTTAACTTTTTGAACAAATAATAAAATTTATAACTAAAAAGATAATCTTTATCGTCAAAAAATGTCTTGACCCCCTCCCCCTATTTAGCTGTTACGTAATTTAAGGATGTACACTAAGTACAATCAACCTCAAAAGTTCAAGGCCTCATTTTATTCTTCGAATGATTCTCTAAATTTCTATTTGGATTGATTTTATTAAAAAAATTATTTTCATCATAGTTTAAATTTTAATTAACACCACCCAAATAGAAATTTAGAGAATCCTTAGAAGAATAAAATGAGGCCTTGATCACTAGCATTAAATAAAATTTGTAACTTTTCTCTAAGGAGAAAGAAAAAATTAAAACTGTAAATAATCACTATGAAATAAACAATTTTAACCTGAATTATTTTTTTCTAAAGTGTGCTTAGAAGCCTCCATCAATGTTTACAGAAATTGAGAACAAATCTTTTTTTTATCAATTTTATAAATAATTTTAAAGATTGGCGACTTTTGAGATAGATTGTACGTAGTACATCCTTTAATACGGTCCCTTACAAATTATCTTCAGAGAATGAAATTATAAAATAATTTGAAAGGAGGATATAATTTTAGCCAAGGAAATGAAAAATTAGATGAGAATGACAATGCGGAGAAGGAATAATAATGTGAGGAGTGAGATTCTGAAAAGGGAGAATATTTGCAGCGAGGAAAATAAAATAAAATAAAGTAAAAGAGTTTAGCCGAACGAGGTACTCGAAAGAATAAAATTATTAGCTGTTCTCACCGCTTTTATGAATGAACACACTGAACGAGTGTTTTAAGGCGCTACCAATGAGAGCAGTTATATTTTTCTTTGGGCTTTTAATTAGTCCGGTCATTAATTAAACACAACTTTACTTCGGGCTCTACTCAGCTCCCAGGGTCTTTTTCTCTCCTCTTTCCCTTGTCGACTGCTTTGCTACACTTGAGGAATTTTAATTTCGCCAACGTGTAAACACGCGAGCGCCAATTTATTTCACCACGGGGAATGTTTTAAAGGGTGCAGAGTCGCTCGCCCGTTCCATCTCGATTTACGATGAAAAGTGAAGCGAAATTTCCTGATCTCAGAGTAGAAGATACGTTGGTGCTTCAATGTTTTTTGTTTTCTTCTCGTCTTGATTATTTTGATTTTATGTTTGTTTCTTTCTTAAGCTCTTTCTTTATGAACTTTAAAAGAAAGTGAAATTGAACGTGGAGTGGAAATTAAAATAATATTCTCTTAGCACAGTAGCGTATTGGAATCCTATTGGAATTGGAATCGAGTTGGGATAAGGTAAGTGAATATTACACGAAAACGAAATTGCCGCGCTCGCTTCGCTCGGCCGGAAAATTCACACTCGTTAGCTATCGCCGTAAAGAATATTAAATACCTGATAAATCCCACTGCATCCTAATCCTCGACTTGTATTTTTCTTTTTGGAAGAGGAGGTAGGGCTTGAAATAATTAAAATTTTACCTTAAATCAAAAAAATGTATTGCATCTTAGAAGAGAAGCTTCTTTGTTTTAGGCACATTCCGTACTGTTACAATTCGGTAATTTTTCCCAAGATTATTATCATAAATCAGACGTTTGTATTCTTTCGGATCCATTGACGATAATAGGAAACGTCAGTATAGACACCAGGATAATCAGGCCTGGCACATCCGATTCCCCAAGAAACTATTCCTGCAAGTTGATTTTGAACTACAAGAGGGCCTCCCGAATCTCCCTGACAGGCATCAACTCCACCTTCCTCAAATCCAGCACAAATTTGTCCTCTGGGAACTTCCATTTTCCGATTACAATCGTCAAAGGAAACAATTGGCACATTAGCCTTATAAAGAGTTGCCCTCACATAGTCATCAAACTCACTATGAAGGCCCCATCCAGAAATTACACTCATGATACCACTAGGAATTTCCGTGCCTCCTTTAATTAGTGCAACAGGCTCCTGTAGTCCTCGGATATACCTAAATCCATATTTCACTTTTACAGCCGCGATATCATGAGAAGGTGGTCTTATCTCAGAATCATAGCTTTCGTGTACAATGACGACTCTAATTTTATCTACATTTCCAGAATAGTGGATTTGATTGGTGCCACTCCGAATCTGCATTCGTTTAACGGAAAGGTAGTTTGGAAAGCAATGAGCGGCGGTCAGGGCCCAATCGTTCGAGATGATGGAGGCACCACAAAAATGTCGAGCACTGATTTCCATGGAGAGTTGATACGGAACTTCAGAAATTGCCGCTACATGTCCTCCAACAATTCGATCAGTTTCTTTCTTAACGTCAGGTTTTAAATTAGATATGGAAGACGTGTTTGGATCCAGTGAACAAGACTGTTGCAAGAATTGACGCAGCAGGCATACCACTGAAATCTGGGCTGCAATTCAAAAAGAAAAAGTTCTGCTTGAGCTTTCGAACACTCAGTTAGTAATATTCTAAAGGAGAGGTTTTTAAGTTTAGGGATAATAATAACAGATAATAGTAAAAAGAAATAAAACTTTATTATTGTGCAGACATCATTAACATTTAGGATAAACATCAAGGATCCAAGGGTCTAACCCGCGGGGACTTTAGATGATACTAGAAATTATTGCGATACAAATTTTGAGTGCTAATTCTATGTGCCTAATCCAATCACAATGATCAGCTACACTGCTATAGGCTCCAGGAAGATCAACCAGGCAACAGCTCTAAAAAGTTGATTCTTAATCTTGAGAGGACTTCCAGATTAAAACTTATTCACTACAATTATACGAAGTCGTACAAAGCTTCTCTCAATAAAAAGCTAGACGAAATTACAATTCAAAGTCAATTAAATCCCACTCTTTTCCTTTATCCAATCCCGATAGTACGAAATCTCAGCATAAACACCAGGAAGGCGAGGTTTAGCACATCCAAGTCCCCAAGATACAATACCAACAAGATGGTTTCCGACACTCAGAGGCCCACCTGAATCACCTTGGCAGGAATCGCGACCACCCTCTTCATATCCAGCACAAATTTGTCCTTTGGGCAAAGGGCCGAAATAAGATGCACATTTAGTTCTAGATATTATAGGAACTTGAACCTTCTGTAAAATTTTAGATACAGCACCCTCTTCTTCTGTGACTCCCCATCCAGTGACATAAGCTAGGGTACCAGGAATGGTCTTTTCTCTCGAGTTGGCAAGTTTGATTGCCCGTCGGAGTTTTTTCCTTAGTTTGAAGTAGGTCTTTACTTTAATCAGCGCTATATCATTCAGAACTCTTTTTTCATCGTAGTTATCGTGAGAAATTATGCTGATTATTGAGTGAATGGTACCACCTTGATCGGAAAATTTTGAACCACTTCGTATTTTGTAGAATTTTGCTAAAGGACTCTGTACACAATGCGCAGCGGTAATTATCCAATTTTTAGAAATGATGCTGCCTCCACAAATATGTGATCCAAATTTTTGGATAGATACCTGATGAGGAAAATCAGCAATATTTGCATTTACACCACCGACGATGCGTGAATCAGATTTTGAGAAGTTCTTTGGTGCTAGATTTAAGTAAGGGAGTTGAATCCAAGAGGCTGTAATTAAAAATTAAAGATATTGTCTTAAACATGACCTTTTCATGATCATTAAAGTTAAGTAAAGCAGTAGGTGAGCCAAGATTTTGAAAGTAGTTCTTTAAAGTTTTGCAGTCATGAAATGATCTTTAGGGTTGTTAACGTTCCACGAAAGGAGGAAGGTTTATTGAAGTTTTTAGTGTTTAGTAACTACTTAGCAATAGGGGGGAACTTTCTTACACAAATAATTCTCATTTTCTTAATAAACTATCTGGAACGATTTATTTTATGCTTATTAAAGTATTTTATTTCTTTTACATGATGCATATTATATCGTTGCTATGTTTATCATCCAATTGCGTTAATAAGCGAGTTCAGTGTTGACTCGGCGAGACGTAGGTTGATGTGCATTCGGATCCCTAAGAACCAATTCCAACCACCAATTTCTACAAAACATCAGCCAAGACATACGTTTTATTTGTATTTCCCTAACCAGAGATATTAACGATGGTTCCTGGCTTGATCTTCTTATTCTATTTAATCATCTTAATTGGCCGTCGAGTTTCTTCATTTAATTTGAACTGACCTAATTTTCAAGAAGAATTGAACCATTCATAACAAATAATATTAGTTACTTCGAAAACGGTACCATCATGGTTTGCAAAACTGTAACGACTTCGTACTGTAATGTTTTTTTAGCGAAGAATCACAAAGGAAATGAGCAACAGTAGGTACTAATTTTTTTGAGATGATGATGCCTCTTCAATGATTTCCGCTGTTATATGGAATAACTGCCTGATGAGGAAATTCGCTAATACTTGCATCAATCCTCTTAATATAAGTGAATCAGTGATTGAGGTATTTTTTACTGATAGTGTATCAATGTTGGGGAGGTGAGGGATCCAAGATGCTGCAATTCAAAATTTAAAAAATTCTTAAATGATCCTCTAATGCTCATTAAAGCTATTTAGATTAGGAAATCAGGAAAGCATTGCAGTAGCATACGACAATTACAAGTTTTTAGGTATGCTGTCTTATACTTTACTTCACAGTAGCAATGTCTGACATCTATAATAAATCAATCTTTGGCATTGGGTGATGATATTTTATTTGTTGTATTCTTACAATACAATGAACTCTGTCAATTCCAAACAAGATTCGTCCAATTTTCCTTACCGCAATGATTAAATCCTCGTTTTGTTTCTTATCCAATCACGAAAATAAGCGACATCAGCATAAACACCCGGTTTCCGAGGCCTGGCACATCCTTGACCATAGGAAACAATACCAACAAGAATTTTTCTGACCATTACTGAACCGCCTGAATCACCTTGGCATGAACTACGACCACCTTCTTCGTATCCAGCACATATTTCCCCCTTCTGAATAACAGGGCCCAACAAAGCTTTGCATTTTGCAGAAGATAGTATTGGCACTTTGACCTTTTGCAGAACCCAAGGTACGTCTTCTTGACCCTCTTTTATGATTCCCCATCCGGTGATGTCTGCCTTAGTACCTGGATGTAGCGTCTCTCCAACATCATTCAGTTTAATTGCCTTCCTCGTTCTTCCGTTCAAATTAAGAAATGGTACTCGAATCAGGGCTACATCATTATGAGCTGCTCCGAACACATCCACATAGTACTCTTCATGAATAATTATTTCTGTTACTCTTTCAATAGTGCCGCCCTCTGATGTAAGAGTTGATCCACTCCGTACTGTGAAGTTCTTGTTCCCAGAATGTACAACGCAATGCCCGGCAGTAATTATCCACTCATCGGATATGATGCTTCCTCCACAAAAGTGAAATCCGTCTTCTTGGATACTTATTTGATGGGGGTATTTCGAAATAACTGTATTCACCCCACCCACGATACGTGAACCATTGGCTAAGAAGCTGTCTACTGCTAATGGATTTAAGTGAGTGTGCCGAAGAATCCTGAAGGCTGCAATAAAAAATGAAAAATATCTTTCTGAAAATGTATTTTGTAGGGTGTTCAATATTCATGTAAGGTTATATAAGTAGGAAATTAGAAGA
Source organism: Druon quercuslanigerum (assembly GCA_010014905.2). Classification (NCBI taxonomy): domain Eukaryota; kingdom Metazoa; phylum Arthropoda; class Insecta; order Hymenoptera; family Cynipidae; genus Druon; species Druon quercuslanigerum. The sequence continues at coordinate 5,475 of JAAAKG020005954.1, read as the reverse complement.
GTATGTTAGAAATGGATAGCGATTAAGTTTTTAGGAAATCTATCACCTCCAGGACTGGTTTTACATTGTGCGTTTGAATTTATGAATACATCAAATTTTAAGTTCACCGGGTGCGTTTGCAAAACTACGTTCAAAATATGCTACATTGTAAAAAGTAACGCCAACATTCTTCATCTCGATTAACTCTAAAGTAACCCGACTAAAAATGTTTATTGGTTAAAAATTCATCTCCTTGGGTAGAATCTTGATCTGCTTTTGGTTAAAAATGAAACTCTTTTGTTCAGAATTAAATTATTTTATTGAACATTAAACTACTTTGTTAAAACGATTTTTTTTTTGTTGAAAATTCAACTATTTTGTTGAAAATTATTTTTTTTAGGTTGAAATTTTTTTGTTTTGTTGAAAATTCAACTTTAGGCTACAAATTCATATTTTTATATTGAAAATTAAACTGCTTTGTTAAAAGAGCGTTCTGTTTTGTTATAATTCAACTGTTATTGATCTGAAGTTAAAATATTTTTTGATGGAAACATCAGCTATTAAATTTTTAATTGAGACTTAACATTCTTTGGTTGAAAATCCAACTGCTTCATTAATATTTGAACTACCTTCTTAGAAAATGATTTGTTTGGTTCAAGATTTATCTCTGTGATTTAAAATTATTATTTTAAACTTGCAATTGAACTATGCCAGTTTTGGTAGAAAATGAATCTTTTTTAGTTTGAAAATCCATTTCTTTTGATAGAAACTTCATCCCCGTTTTTTAAGTATGCAACTGTTTTCTTAAAATTAATCCGTCGTTTTTAATGATTTTGCTATTTTGTTGTAAGCTTGTTGTGCTTTGTGTGCTTTATGGAAAATTATTCATTTTTGCCTTTTTCTTGTAAGACAGGGAGGGGGGGGGGGGCATAACAAACTATGTAGTTCAAAATTAGAAACATTTTAGTCTCTGCTTCTGTTTGTTTCAGATTATGTCTTTCGCTTTCAATATTATCCTGAAAAACTAAACTACGTTTTATTGACGGATGAGTAGTTTAAGAGTGTGATGTGAAATCGGATGGTATTTTAGAGTCAGAGATAATTTAGTCTTCGACAGAAAGTTTAAGTGAATAATGTTTGCTTCAGTTTAAGTGCTCACTCATAGCTGCAAACAGAAATTTTCTTTAGTTTAACTAGGTAGCAGTGTCCTATTATTTAGGATCACAAATGGTTTTGCTAAGACGTTTGGGAAAAGGCATTAAGCAGAGGATACGTTTCTTTTAAAATATTATATTTCATAAATGTTTATTGTCAAAAGATACATTTGCAAATGTATATGGATAAAGAAAACTGCGAAAAGTTTTTGGCAACGAAACACAGTTGTGAGATGGATCAAACTCCCGACTTCTGCGTTATCCAATCCCGGTAGTAGGCAACCTCAGCATAGACACCAGGACTATCAGGATAGCCACATCCACGTCCCCAAGACACTATTCCAACAAGCAAATTTCCGACTGACAATGGACCACCTGAATCACCGTAACACGCATCATAACCACCTTCCTTAAATCCAGCACAAATTTGCCCCATTGCTAAAGGGCCAATAGGAGAAGAGTTGCATTCCTCACTGGATAGTATTGGAACCTGGACTTTCAGCAGGTAAGAAGGAGGTAACTCAGCTTCCGTTTTTCCCCATCCAATCGTCCAGGCCATAGTACCAGGCCTAATCTTCCCTCCTGCATTCATGAGTGGGATATATTGACAGGTGTATCCGTTGAATTGAAATTTGCGGTTTACTTTCACTAGGGCTATGTCGTTATAACTTTGACGCAGATGCAGAGAATACCCTTCGTGAAGAATTATTTGGCTTACTCCATGAACAGTACCACCTTCTGACCATTTACTTGAACCACTTCGTATCTGAAGCTCAAGTTCTACTGAAGGCAGCTCTAAACAATGAGCAGCAGTGAGAACCCAATCTTCAGATATAATGCTTCCTCCACAATAAGCCATATCGAAGAGTATGAGAACTACGTGATGAGGAAAATCTGTAATATCTGCATATTGGCCACCTATGATGCGATCATCACTCTCTGAGATGTTCAATTCTGCTGGAAGGTTCAGGTAAGAGTTTCGATGAATCCGGTAAGCTGTAATCCAGAAAATGTTCCTCGTCAAAGAAAAAGTTGCGGATTACAAAGTCTCACTTAAGAATGGTTAGTTGGGCTAAATGTTTAGTGGGTATACGACAGTACTGTAAATTTATTACTTGATACTGATCTTTCATTAGTTGGTGCAATTGCTTCAGTTCCACTGCCTATTCAATTAGTATTATGAACTAATAGAATGGTTACCCCAACTAATGAAAAAGCATTCGTATACCTTGCAAACTAAATATTGTGCACAAATAGCCATTCTTTCTGTGCCTATTGCAGTAGGTAGTGAGGAAAGTATTTTTGAAGCGTAGAAAATTATTTCAGAGTTCATAATACGTCAGTAGCTAACTTTAATCCCGTTTTTGTCGATACCACTTTTTACTACCACAATTGACTGATCGCCGTCTTTTAGACAATTTTCTGGATATTTTAGAGCAGTACTGGCCGGGTTTTGTTTGTATTCGCTGCGTTTCAATTAATGTTGAGAGGGAAATTTTACTTGACTGCTGAAAAAGTGGCTGAACTCGCGAGATGGTTTTCTGCAACTTTCCTCTCCCCTGGCCAAAGATCCATACAAATGCGAGTACTTCTGATAAAGTCGCGGGTTGTAATTAAATTCATAAAGTAAATCTAAGCCCACATTAGAAAAAGAAAAAATGTTTACAGCCCTCTAAAGCCCTCTAAGCCCTGTAAAGTGGAGTCTTTTGATGGTATATCTGCTCATGCTAAAGGACTTCTTTCTAGGAAACTTTCTACAAAAGTTTAATTTTCAATCCAATAATCGAATTTTCTATTAAAAAGATGAATTTGCAGACAAGCAAATTAATCTTCTACAAAAGAGAGAAAAGCTTAACAAAAACATAACTATTTAACTGATTAGTTTAATCTTGAATAAAGAAGACCTATCAAAAAACGCAAATTTCGAAAAAAATTATACAAATTTTTAACCGTATAGTGGAATTTTTAAACTGAACAAGATAATTTTAAACAACAATTGAATAGTTAAATTTTCCTTTAAAAAAATTAATTTTTAATTTTAAAAAACTAAATAAATTGACAACAAAAATTTAATAGTTAAATTTTAAGTTAAAAAATAAATTAAAAAAAAAATCAAACAAATAGTTCAAGTTTTACCTAAAACAGTTAAATGTTGAGTAAAAAAATTATTTTTCAAGAAAAAAACTGTTGAATTTTTGCAGTAATGTGATTTTTAAACTAAGAAGATCAGTTTTCTACAAAAAAGATAAGTTTTCCACAAAATATATGAATTTAAACCAAATAGACGATTTTCAACTCAAAATAATTAATTTTTAATAAAAAATAACTACAGCTAAATTTTCAGTATCCGTAAAAAAAATTTTCAACAAAGAAAACGAATTTTCAAAAAAAGAAAAATGAATTTTGAATCGAATAGATTAATTTCTACCAAAAATGTCAACTAATTTTCAACAAAATAGTTCAAGTTTCGACTGGAATGGTTAAAAAAACGAATTTTGACAAAATAGTTTTAAAAAAGTAATATAAAGCTGCTGTTACAAATAAAGAAACATTTTTTTTAATTTTATATAATAATTATTTCAAAAATTGAAGCTTGCTTTAAAAAGAAATTCGGACTTAAAAAAAAATTCTCTGACATTTCCAGGTTTTTCCAGTTACATAACAATTTCCTGAAAATGCTGATTATTAAAAAAAACCGGCTTGACTACAAATTTTAGAAGCGGAATTTTTCAGTGCATTTGTTATTTTTTAATACATAAGAAAATTATTATTAACAGAGGTGCATGCTTGTGCAGCTAATTCCAAATGTCTAGGTAGATTGTGCGAAGGTGCTGTTGGTTTTTAGATAAATTCTAAAAGAATTCTTACCACTTTAAAAATTTGTTAAACTCGCCTGGTTAGACAGTACGTTTCCTCTCTGATGAATATTAAAATAATTATTAACACAACACGCACTTTCACTTTTTCTAATATTCTAACTACGTCCCCTTACCGACCAACAAAGGTTTTGTTCTATGCTAAGTTACCGATAGTAATTACCTGACGCCGGTAACTTAGCTCGGTCGGTAAGTTATCCGAACAGCCAACACTATACAAGTTTTTCGGCAACTACTTTTTTCATTTAAATCGACTTTCTCTGTTTAAACAAATAAATCCTTACAATTTAATTAATTCAATTTCATTATACAAGTTTTTCCTTCGAAAACTAAGAAGATTTGTTTTCTTCATAAATAATAACATTTTTTATCGGCTACAGAGATTTCCTAATTCAAAAAATGGATGCATTTTATTTTCGAAACATATTTCCAAAGAAGGTATGTTTTTATGAAAATAAGATTCTTTAATTATTAAAAATAGACGAATGTTTAAGAAGACTGATATTGTACACTTTTTATATACAGCTGAATCTGAATTTAGTGATTCTGGATTTAGTGTTTCCGAGAAATTACGCCGCGTCGCAGAGATGGGTGACAGGATCAGCGGGGGATGTGCGGTGTTCACTCAGGCGTGAAAAAACAGAGAAAAACCGCAGAAAAGCCACAAACAACACTAAATTCAGATTTGACTATAATTATAATTGAGAAAAAAGTGTTTTATAGGCTAATGTAAAATTGATATAATACAGAAGGAATCATAGAAGACGCAAAAAACTAGGATTTCAATTTTTTCAGTTTTGTTCAACTTTTTGTCAAAATGAAACCATAGTTTTTTCTGTGTAAAGAAACGGATAAGTATAATGAACGTTTTCTCACATTGATAATAATTTCAGCAATTTTAATAATATTTGAATCAGTTAAAGTTCACTGTTAATCAGTAAATATTCACTGAAATTACAGAAATTTAAAAAAATTTTAAAAAGTACAAAAGAGGAGTTAGGGTGTTTTTAAGAAAATAGGGGAACAACAGGTGAAATATATTGCATTTTTAAGAAAATAGTTAATTTAAAAAAAAAACTGAATTTTCAATCAAAAAAGGAGAATTTCAATAAAAGAGTTGAATTTTGAACCAACTAATGGAATTTGCAACAAAATGCTACAATTGTTGAACAAAAGAGATTAACTGTAAACAAAATATTTAAAAGTAGACTTTAAAAAAATATAGATTAATTTCTTAACAAACTATAAATTTTCAATGCAAAAAGAAAAAATTGAATTTTGAACCAAAAAGTAAGACTTTATTATCAATCCAAAAATCCAAACCAAGAAGAATTTTCAATCCAAAAGGACCAATTGTTAAAAAAAATGTTGAATTTTTGAAAAAAATATAAATTAAAAAGATAGTTGAATTTTTAATAACATAATATTATTTTGAATCAAATTTTAGAATTTTTAACCAGAAATAT
>JAAAKG020005933.1:0-21421 GCA_010014905.2 Druon quercuslanigerum | reverse complement strand
GACTGGCCTCCTGGCTCGGCAGCATTCTTATATTGTAACTTGAAGTGGACACCTTGTCCAAATAAATATTATATTAAAATTAATCCAAAAGTCTTCAATACCTTTAATCCCTTCTTGGATGAAATTAGATGGTTTTCAAAAAACTAAACATCCTAATTTTTTAGATCACAGATGGAAAACTTTTTGTCGGAAAGTACGTACTTAAAGCGTATTTGGAAAAAATCAAAACACGAAAATTTTATCTTTAAATAGATAAAGTACATGTTAAACATCTGATATTATGAGTTTCTTCTATCCAATAAGTCTGAATTCTGATATTAAGGTTTACAGTGGCGAACTCTCGCCAACTGCAAACAAAAGCTAATACGAAGCATTATCTATGAAAGTGGTAACAAAGTCAACGAGACCTTCAACACACTTGCATGTTTATTGTGTCAAGGTATCCAGTCTAAAAAACTGAAGATTTGTTGAATTCATCGTGTCGAAACTGTTAGAAGTTTCTCATCTGAATCGTTTGTTTGAGTCTCAGTAATCAAAAACTCTAATGACACTTTAAATTTCTCACAAAGCTTTTTTTTAACAAAATAAAAAATTTGCCTGATATAAGGGTTTGTTTTTATTATAAAGGCTTTAGGTCCAAAAATCGCAAAATAATTTTCTTTGAGTATTTACAGTTTTAACAGATTTTCTGACTTATGCGCATCTCAAAAATTTAATTTCGGATTTATAGATAAGTGTTGTGTTTTTTAATCATAGGGATGGTGAAAAAATAGTATTCGTGAACACAAGAAAATCTCCATCCTACTTTATATTTCGTTTTTTGCAGGTTTAATTTTTTTAGTGAGTTGTGGTGGCCCAAAGTTCTTGTGTTCTTTATTTTTTGAGTTTAAGTTTTTACATGGCCTTGTTATTTTATTTTGTTTAAAATTCGTTTTAAGCCTAAGATGGAAAATTCTATTGAGGCGGTGCTACCTTCTTAAACATCCCTCAGCCATATATCTTTCGCTCCTTCCACATTAATATTATAGAGTTTGGTTTCGTAAGAAACATATCTTTTTATACAGAAGGAAAGACGCTTTTTTAATGAATAAAATACATGATACAAGAAAAAGCATTAGCAATGTATTTAATTATATATTTACCGATAGAATTGAGGATGCCTGCCAAACCGAGAATCCAGGAGGAAAGTCCAATATGGATCTTCATGTTTTTTCTGATCCAGGTATGAGGCTGATTTCTAGAGAAGTTCTTGTAGAGCAAAACTATCTGAATGTAACTTGTTTTACTAGGCTTTTTCATTTTGACTTTTTCCACTCACACTTTGAAATGATTGCACACATTTTCAACATTTGAATTTAAATGTCATCTATCTCCTACAAATCTTGAACATAATGTTTGATGTGTCATTCGTTGAAACAAAGCATGTTTAAACATATTTGAATTACTCACCTCGTGCGAGACGCTGAAAAAAATTGTATCTACCCTGAAAGGCCATACATTAATCTTTCATGAATCTTTTCCGCATTTGGAAACGCTCTTTTATTACAGTCCTTTTGTAGAAAATGTTTACAAAATATTTCAGGTTAAAAAAAATTATTTTTATTACCAATAATTATTTTAATAAGTATAACGTACGATAGCGTTTTGTTATTGCATTTATAATATGCATACCCGAATATTAAGCTATTTGTGGGTTCACAAAAATAGTCACAAATTATTTCCAAAAATTAACTCTAATCCCTAAGAAATTCCATAGAAAAAATATATATATTAAACTTTGCGGGATTCACAAAATACTGCTGAGAAATTTCCAAACGAAAAAGAATTATACTCTTCACCCTCAAAAAAATCTTAACTATACCTAATACCCCACAGTAATAATCGAAAAATCGAATTAAAAAAAAAACCAATACCTATTCAACCTAACCCTGCTCAGATGCCTTGTACTAAAAAAATCCATAAAGATTTCAATTGATAATAATTCCCACAACCACTTTCCCTAACATCTTTTTCATGTATCCTCATCTCCAGAGTAATATGAAACAAAATTTCAGAACTACCCCTATTGCATTTAACGAACCATGTCTCACGTTCCATCAATTAGAATGGTAAAAATATTACAAAAAAAAAATAATAAACAAACGCAGCTTTCCACGTGTCTCTGATAAATATGTTTACCCTAAGAGTAATATTCCACAACTCAGCGGAACTACTCCTATCAAATCTAATAAATCCAGTCACAGGGTTCTTCAACTGAAACCACAAAAAAATTTAACTGAAAAGAATCACCCCTCTTAATGCTTCGCATTTCCTTTTCATTCCTTCCTTGTTCCTTGAAAAAGAGAACTTTTTCTCACTTACACCTTTCTCTCTTTATTTTCCCCTGTCATTTTCCCCCTGTCCCTTTCTGCATTTAAATTTACTGTTTCTACTTTTCCCTCTTCCCCGTTTTTTCATTTCCACGTTCCCTTTACCCTTGTTCTTTTTTCTATTCTTCGCTTTCCTTTTTTTTTCTCTTTTCCCTTTTCCTTTTTCTCCCTTTTTCTTTCCCTTTTCACCCTTTCCGGGTTCTTGTTTTCTGGTTCCCTTTTCCTCTTCCCTATGCTCCTTTTCTGTTTCGCTTTCCCGTTCCTCTTTCAATCTTTCCCTCTTAAACTTTTCTCGATACCTTCACCCTTTTTCACCTTTTCCAATCCCCCCTTTACTATTTTCTTATTTTACCCTTTGCGCTTTCGCAAATATTTTATGATGAAAGGGTTTAAAGAAAAATCACTTTAATTTAAATTATATGATATTACCACTTCTGCCGGGCGTCCCGCTTGCGTATTGCAGTACATGTATAGCGAGCGTAAACTTCTTTTGTAGCGGGCGTAAAGTATCATGTAGGCTTGGCGGCGATGTGCCAATGTGCGAAGGCCTCTGGGCTGTAAGTAGCCACATTACGCCTGCTTTACTTGCATGCAGCAGCGCGTTTTCAAGGGGGCTCGGACAAAAAATTATTTTTTTTTTACAGATGCCTTAGCTATGCTTCAGTTAAAAAAATCATAAAATTTATCAACTAGTTATGAAAGTTGCTGAAATTGTCATGAAGTTTCCAACTGAAAGGACTAGCATTGAAAAAAAACGAAATTTTCTGTCGACAAATGCCTGAATAATGCATTTGTTTATTAAATTTGTTTTTGGTATTAACAACAGTAATCCTAAAAAGACAGTTCTTCATTATTATATTGTCTTTATCGAAATTTCTTGCAATATAACTTAAAAATACGTAAAATTAGAAAAAATCGTAAAAAATATTCTTTCAACAAATAATTTACTTATAATATATTTTTTTGGTTTAATATATAATATTGTAATATCTTTAAATAAAAATTAATATTATCTTAACTAAATATTTAACATATTTTGATATACCCTCATACGTAAAAACGGAGGTCAAATTAATAAAATAAAAACACTTTTAGAAAAATCTTTTTAACAACAAAGCGTTTTCAAAAATAGTTTAAAAAAGACAATGACTAACCATAATAGTCAATCAGCTGTTTAAAAATAAAACAAAAACAGCGAAAATTCAAAATAGACAATGGAAAGCTATTAATTTGAAATGCAATTCTCACCATTTTTATCAACCCCCTTCCATATTGTAAGTTAAAACAAATATTCAAATATTTTTTGATAAAAATTGATCCGATAAATTTTCGTTTACAAGAGATATTTTTAAGATACTTAACAAACATTGATATTAATTTTCTTAAGAGAACCTCCATTTCTTTCAGATAATCCATAAATGTAAGGAAGAGTTAAGACAATCGTATACATTATGATTATCTACCCATTTCTGTTCTTTATTATTCTTAGAGCAGTTGTGTATTTCTTGAATTTTTTCTTTTATAATACTTTGAATTAGTGGTAGAGGAGGATAATTGGATTGTAATGTTTCTTTAATAAACTTTTGATTATGTCTCTAAAAGTTAACATAACTCAATTTAATGCATCTAACGACTCAGTTGTTGGAGCTTCTATGTTCTTCGTATACTCTCTATGCTAAATCGCTGTTTCTGCTTTATTTTCAATCAGCTTTTTTTTACGAGGAGGGAAAATCTTCAAAAAGACACTTAGCCTAAGATTTGTACTTATTAAAAGACAGATTCGTAGTATGGGTAGTGTCGGATTCTTACTGTCTCCGAAAACCGCTTTTGCATTACTTCAGAGACTTCGATAATGGGCCAATGCGCCGAAGCGGCGTTCACCATCATTCGAACGATGTTTGAAGGCACGAATGCACCCTCTGATACTCCTCTTTGTAAGGTTTATCTTTGGGAAACTACGAACGTGTTCCCCGAGTAAATTCTCGAGTGCTTTCTGCACTTCTTTCACCTTAGTCGTTTCTATTAGGTCACAAAGCATGAGTTGGGCCCTAGGGATTAGGTGTCTGACGCCACCTTTATCTCTCAACAATCCCTTTAACGCGTCGCCAAAGCTGGCTCTCTCCTCCAGTTTGGCTATACCTTCGAGGAGAACTTCCCCCGCCTGGGTTTGCCGGATGTTTTTGACATCGACTCCAAGTTGCTCGGGCTTGACAGACGTCTGCATATCCTTTAGGATGCTCGCATACGTCTGTCCAGGTGCGGGCTTGATGATAAGAGCCTCGCCGCGTATCCTCCTTCTTTTACTCCTTCCACCACCGCTCGGTTTGGCAGTTTGAGCAACTTTTCTGAGGGTAGCAAGTTCCACTTTCTCCTTTTTCTTCTGCTTTCTCCGCTTTCTTCGGCTTTCAACCTTAGTATAGCCTCCTGAATCTTTCGCTTAAGGTTGCTTTCTGGAAGCGCACTCCAAAGCTTTCTTCTGAGGTTTCAGAGTCTCGACGGTTATTTGTTTCTTCGCTGGTAGTTTCTGATATTTGCCTCTGACGTTCTCAAGCTGCCGACGGAGATCCTCATTCTCTCGAAGCAGCTTTTCGTCGTACCGGCTCCACTTCATATTGTAGTTTACTGCTGATTTCGCATATTTCCGTTTTAGGCTTTTATGCCGTTCGCAGCAGTTTCTCCATTTTTTCGACTTCTGCAGTCACGTTCTCTATGAAGTCTACACATTTTAATGCTTTTAACGGCAGTACAGTGCTCTCCACTTCAGGGCTGCTATCCCGCCTCTTTTTCTTTGCCCTATGCATCTCGTCGCCGAGTGAATGGGTTCTAGTTCGTGGTGGTATCCTCTTTACAGAGTCTATTTCCGACAGAACTTCCATCTCCTCCACCAATAAGTTGTGCGATTGGCTCCCCCCAAAATCCGCGGATAACTATTGGGGTCTGTACTTAAATCACGTAACAGATTCTATGCCCTCTCTCAGAACCCTTTCCCCTGTTACGGACTGTAACAAACACTTTCTACCCTCCCACTAATGTACGTAATTTATGGTATCCAGGAATAATAAAAAATGAGTCATGAAACTAATGGAAATTATTTGTATTTAAGGAAGTTGTGCCAAAAGTGAGATATCTAAAAAATATAGTTTTTCTGTGATTTTAAGAATCAGAATATTATGAATGATGATAAAAAAAACATTATTTTCAATAAAAAATGTTAAAAATCATAATAAAGAAAAACATCAATTTAAACAATGTTTTTTGCAATTAAATTTTTTCTGAACATCACATCTTACCAAATTTAAAAAAAAAATTGCATTCAAATATATGACGGCTTATATTATCCGGGAAAACATTCTCTACAACTCTACTATTTCCGCTTTTGAAAATAGTTTGTGTGTGACTGAAATCGTCAGAACGTTATTGTTAAGAAAACATTTTTTAAACAAATAATTATATTTCAAGATTATTTACTCTTTTTGTAAATTAGAACCAACAGAGTGGTAGAGAATATTTGTCCGGAAAAAATAATCAGTCATTTATTAAAATGCAGTTATTTTTCAAAAATTGGTAAGAAGCGGTGGTCAGAAAAATTTCAATTGCAAACTACATGTTTAAAATTAATATGTTTTTGTTTGTTGTGAATTTTAGAATTTTTCATATTAAATAATGTTTTTTTTTTAAATGACATCTGTCGCAATATTTTTTTTTCATTTTTAAAAATCATAGAAAAACTATTTTTTCGGATACCTTAATTGACACAGCATTATCTTACGTCAATATATGCTTGTAATTTTTTTAATATAGAAGCTTTTATAAACTAATGTATAAAACATTCAATAATATGTTTTTATCTGTTGCAAAATAAACAAAATGACTTTTGTACTCTAAAACATGATGTTTTAACAAAATACTTGTATGTTTAACAAAATAATTGAATTTTTGATAACGCCATTGGATTTTTAACCTAGAGAGATGAACTTTCATTTAAAAACTTGTAATAATTGATATTTTATACAAAAAAGATAAACTTCATTGAGAAAATAAATGCTACACCCAAAAATACAAGTTTTAAATAAGTAAAGATTTTTCAGTCATGAAATAAAAAAAAAAATTTTGTACAATTTTTCGTACAGAAATTAAATTTTCAACCAGACTGAATATTTCGCAAAAAATGTTTACAAAATAGTTCAATCTTCAGGACAAACTCTCTCTCGATAAAACGAGGATGCGTCGGTTAGCTTTCGCAGATGTTAAGGTTGTTATGGCAGATTCAATTACAGAATTGGAAGGAATGTTTATTTATCTGAATACTCGAATTAAGAAAACTCTTAGAAATGTTTGCAATTGTCTTCGAACCTTTGCTCTTAGTTTAATATTTTTTAGGGATGGTTTAAATGTAACTTCTGTAAACATAAATGTACATTACAAAATAATCATTCTTATATTATAGTGTTTTTTAGGTCAGTGAATGAAAAATGAGAAGAATCGAAAAATTATTTTTTCAGCACACTCTGTTGGAAGTTTTTCTTTTAGAGGTATTGGCATGCCTGTGTGAGTCGGAAAATAAAAATTTATGCCTTATAGGCGTGAAACTTTCATATGAAATCCTATATGAGAAAAGAAGCTAAGGAGTATTATTTTTTCAATTTGTAAAATTCAAACCATTTTACATTACAGCTTTCTGGAGTTTAAACTACACATTTATTGCAACTCTGTATAATGACACAGCATACATAGGGCTAATAATTTAAAAACGTATCCCTCTTTCTAACTTTCTAATTCCCTCTTTCTAACTTTCTCCAAACTACCCTTGCCTTTTTTTCGCTGCGTGACATGAGTTAGATATTTTTGACACAAAGAATAAGTTGACGTTTCATAACTCGATCAGGCAGGATATTATCGACATCACTCTCTGAACAAGTACTTTTTCAAAAAACGCTAAGTAGTAAAGTATACCCAAGGACCACAGGTGGATCAAAAATCCTAGAAGAAACGACTGAAATTATTTTTCTACGGAACTAAGTATAACGCTCTCACAAGTGCCCATTTCAATTAGAGACACAAAATCCACGAAATTTTCACCGCGGGACTAGACAAGCTGCTCTCTCAAAACCCTAATGCTATTCTCAGATACGTTCCCATGGCATGAGGATATGCGGGGGTAGTCTTCGTTACGAAAACAGCCAGGGTCGATTATATTTCCCCCAATGATTTCTGTCACATTGGTCTCACATATTTCTTACTAAATCAGTGAAAGCTCTCCTAGATAGATATATCCGCGACAGACTCTTATTTATTAGGCCAATTCACAAGAAGCAACACGCCTATAGGCTGATCATTCTACCGAGATGACCGCAAGCTGAATTGTAAACCTAATCGAAGGAAAAATGAAGCAAAAAAGCCTCTCGAGTACCATTATGAGTATGGAAGAACGCTTCTACTTTACCCCTAGATAGGTTACAGGATGGCCCTTATTGCAAATAGTGTACCTTTTTCGGTCCTTTCACATGTTGACCAATAGAAACCTCAGAAATAATAAAGGTGATAGCAGTTCATATGAAACCTTGGACTCGGGATATCCGCACGCGGAAATTTTATCGTTCCTGCTGTGTTACTTAGTAGTGGATGAGCTGATCTACGTAGTCACAAGTCAAGGGTACCTAGTCATAGGCGCTGCCGACAGCATACTGTTTGTCATGCCTGGCCAGCATCTGGATATGCTCTTTGGAGTTACGTTTTAAGAAATAGGGATTGTGGATTCTTGGTGCAAGAAGACTGAACTATCAACCAATCCTAGTAAGATGGACGCGGTTGTATTCGTCAGACGGAAGTTCACTGCAGTTAAGAGGAGAACATCTACAAATGAAAAAACGGGTTAAATATATAGGAATCGTTTTATATTATGAGTGTTATGCAACGAGTAGTTGGAAAAAGTGAAAAAATTAAGCAGCAAAAATATTTCTCTGTTGGAGGATTGTAAGCAGAAGATGTAACTTAAAGCTGAAGACACTTATGTGGATCTACTCAGCACGACTGCGGCCCAGGCTAACCTTTGTGGCTAGGCTACTTGGACATGGTTGAACTGGCCACTGTGGAGTCTCGACTAGAAAGAATTTGGAGACTGATTCAAGGAGGCGTCACGGACGCCTTAAAATTAACACCGGAGACATGACTGGAGCACATCAATCTCAACATCAAGGCTATGGCTGAAATTTGGTAAACGGTGGAAGAATCTCGACAGCGGTCGTGATCCAAACAAACATCAAGAGTAGGTCGACCGTGAGCATGCTCAAGAGCAAACGCCGAATCGCTATCTGTTCCCCAAAAAGTATCGTATTAGTCTAAAGAAGAAAAAATAATGGTTTAACAGCAAGGCAAATTGGTACAGTGATCTAGACGACTGCTTTAGAAACGGCTCCAGAAACAAGGAGAAAATAGGGGCCTATGTATATCGTAGAAGAAGTGCAATACCGATGGAGTATAATTGCCGCAGTCCTACGATCTGATATTATCGCTATGCTGAAGTTCGCCTTCAAGGCACAGGAGTATTTTAATAAAAGAAACATCTGCACCTGCTCAGAAAGCAGAACTGCTATGGTAGCCCTGAATAAAACAACGAATATGTCGCTACGACTAAAAGAGTGCTTGGAGACACTGAACTATCTAGCGCTGCGCAAGCAATTGACTCTGTTTTGGATCACTAGTTGGCTGACCGAGAAACGCCAAAAGGAGTAGAGATTAGCCAGTGGTTACAGACACATTAAATTACACTTGGCTTTAAAGCTTCACTTTGCCCGAAGGAAGAAAATACGAAAACTCAAAAGGAAGGGAGCCAAAGTCCAAACAAAAATGTTTAGATGACATGGAAACTTCCGATATCATAGACATAATATAGGGCTCGATAAGGATCCCCAAGCCTCAGGGCTTCTTACGATCACACCTTGACAAATAATAATAAAAATAGTCCGCTCCGTAGTCATAAGATTTTAAAGATATGTTACATTAACATTTAAAATATTTAATCCTCTAAATCACGTCGTGAGTAAAAGGCGAGGGTATATTGGTCTTTTGGTAAGGGAGGCTATTTAGCTAATAACGGCCGGATCCTTCTAAATTCGTTAATCCTTAGGGGATTGTTTCCTGTATAATTTGAAAAATATAGCAATCATTTAAATAATAGATATATATTAAATTAAAAGATTAGAAAATAAGATTTCAGCCGATTAAAAATATAAGACTTATGCTACCTTTCAGTCTTAAAAAGCCAAGAGGAGGTTGATGTGTCAATGATATACTTAAAACTGTTTATAATATCAACGAAACTCTACTGGTTGCTTTTAATTAATTTACATACATAGTTTTGTTGTTTAGTGGTTGTTGCCCAACATATAAGTAATTGCCCACTGTGATTAATGTTGAGGATGTAACGTGAACAAAGATTGCTGTTTTAAAACTTCTATAGACTTAAGAATACTTTAGTTTTTTATCGGCAGCTGCTACTTTTAGTAAAAAAAAAGTTTTTAAAAGTTTACAAATCAGGAGAATTTTAAGTTAAGGTAACATCTTAAATAAAGAATGATTACTTTCAAAGATAATCATTATAGTTCGAAGAAGATTTGCACCTTTTCAACAGTTTGAGGTTATCACAAAAGATAACGATTTACCGAAAATCCGTTCTTTTAAACAAGAATTATTCACAATTATTGAATAATTGATTTGTATACTGTTAATTGATACTTTTAATATAAAATCAAATTTATTCTTCACGTTTTTATAATTTAAAGATTGACGCCCACAATATTTAATAATTTGACAGAATTTCAAATCAACAGATTATCTTATAATAATTTTATTATAATTTTTTCCTTCTGCCAAAAAATTCCTTACATAAAATCATTCTATAAAACAATAAGGTGATTAAAACTGAAATTAAGCAGAGAAAAATATTTAAAGTATTAATTAAAATTTTTGTTTAATTTCTTCATTAAATAAGCGTTCCTTTACGAAATATGTGATCAAGTATAAAAGTTTTTTTTTCATATTCATGTAAAAAATAAATGACTGCGTTCGGGGTTTTCAAATGTAATCTAGCGTTTAGTATCTCGAAACCTGGATTAGGAAACAACATTCAGTCACAAGTCAAATCATGTTGGATCATAGAAGAATATATTTTCCATAAAATCAATTTTTATTCGAATAAAAAAAGATGCTGTAAAGATTTAGTAGCCAGATGGGCGGTAAGTCGTTGAGTTATAAAGAACAATTTACACAAGATGTTATCGCTGTTTCAAGGTTTCAGTTTAATTTAATATTTCGTGGTAAACTTGATAAATTCGTCGCAACCTTATTTTAAATATTCTTATAGTCAACAAATTTGTGGAGGCTTAGGAAAAAAATTATCTTTTTCCAATTTACAAGCGACACATCTAAATATCATATAATACAAAATTTCATAATGCGAGGATCACTTAAAAAATTGTCTACAACTTGTTAAATGTTCTGTCAAAGGTTAAAATTTTTAAATACTTTGACATAAATTTAATTAAAAGTAACATCTAAATTTAATCTCTCAAATGACGAATAAATCAAAAAAAGCTGTCTAATAATCATGCACATTAATAGCTAGCGTACAATGTCACAGGATTGAGAGACCATACGAACTCTTTTAAGAAACTATTGCAGGATGAACCTACCGATTGTTTTATTCACATTTGTATTTTTATTAATAATTTTCAGATTTATAACAAATAATTTCATAAATGATAAAAAAAATTAAATTTTTGGAAAAAGTACGCAAAAGAGAAGCAACAAAATTAATAGACAAAAGTTGGTCAGTAAAGAATCGGAATTAGGGTAAAATTTATAGTTTCTGAATAGAAAATAATCAATTTTCCATCGACAAATCTTGTTCCAAGTGCATTGTGCAAAATAAAATAAAAATGGGATTAAGATGTAGCTTATAGCTTATTTAAAATTAGAAGACATGTTAAAAAGTATAATAAAAAAATTAGAGTACTCGAAAACTCTGTGTTTTGTGGAGGTATTTATATAGCAGAAAAATTTTTTTTGTCATTAAGGTTACTAACCATTTTGTACTTAATTTCGTTTGTTACATTCTCATTGGAAAAGGAAGTAGATTTGTTTATAAGTGCGTCTGTGAGAACGGTTACTTAAAAAAAAATTAGTCTATCAGATTGGCCTTTGTCACATTCTTCTTGTGTAGAAAGTTGAGGGTCAAGTTCATTAGCCATCCATTTTGGATAAAAATTTTAAAAATGAGTATATTTTGAAAATTTTTGCTACCACTTTTTTCACGACGAACATTTTCTCCCAACGAACTTTTTCGAGAAAAAAAATTTACCACATTTATGGGACTAAAAACATTGAAAAAATGAAAGTATTAAGCTAAATAGCGCATGTTATGAAAAAAGGTAATCAAAGAAAAACATTACTTCTGAAACACGCTACAAGATGAAAAATAATAATAAATAAAAAAAATCGTGCGTGTTTGTAGAGCGTACAAGAGAGAGAAAGAGGGAGAGATTGTGCAATAAAGTATAAGTTGTTATTATGAGTAAGACTATCAAACATATTTATCAATTAATTAATTTTTAAATAATTAGAACAAACTGTCAATTGTTCTTTCTAGCAGGCCAAGTGCCGAAAACAGAACCATACGTTTCTTAACTACTTTTTTGTTTTCATGCAAAACTTTTAATTGTTTAAATAATACAATACTTATAATATCTAATATACAATTAATTTAAACTAACATTTAAATTCTTCTTAAAATTATGTATAGTAGCCAAAAATGTAAAGTGATATCAAATCTATCATTATAACAGTTCATGTATAATCGAATTTAACGTATTATTTCAGACAATAAAAACATTTTAGTGATAAAAACTTTTATAAAAAAAAACGTCTCGTAATACTTGAATGATTGATTATAGATTAAATTATGAGCGTTCAGGGTAAACAAAATTTTATTCAATGTGGCGCGTGTAGAAGAGAAGTTAAACGTGACGTAACATTATTTATAGCCTTTAATAATCATATCAAATGATGTAGGATATTTAAGGGATTCATGAAATTCAAATATAAATTCTTTAAATGTGTGCCACAATTTATAAGTAAAAGAGGGCAAGACTAGTATATATATTGAAACACTTTCTATGATAGGTCATATCCAGGTAGACACATTTTACAACAATTTCTCTAGAAATCAACCTCGTACCTTGATTAGAGAAAACATGAAGATCCGCATAGGACCTTTCTTTTGGATCCTCGGTTTAAAAGACCTCCTTAATTCTATCGGTAAATATATATTTAAATACAATGTCAATGCTTTTTGCTTGCGAAACGTATTTTATTAATTCAATAATCCTTTTCTCCCAATGTATAAAAAGTTATGATTCTCACAGAACTATGCTTTAGAAAATAAATGTGTAAGAAGCGAGTGAAGTATGTGAATGGGAACAGCAACAAGATAGCACATTCAGAATCAAAATTTCGAAATTATTCTTTATTTAAATTTTGGGTCCTTTGGAAATATTTTTTAGTTTTTATCGCCGATTTTTTGAATGTTGATAGCGCTGGCAAATAATTTCCAAAAATTAGCCCTGATCTCTATTTAAACTTTTTAATTGATATTTGACTATTAAAATTACAGGATTTGGAACTTCCATGCTAAACGGTTATCGCCTTGAACCCATTCCTTTCAGGAAAGTACGATGTCCGACAGATGAACAGCGTACAGTTGAATCAATTTTTCAATTAAAATATGCTAATGGGACTTACGGGGAATGCACACAAGATCAAACTCTAGTAGCAATAGGTCCTATGATCATTGGATTTATCTCAGGTGAAAAGATCCTCCCAATATATGGAATATGTGGCAGAGAAATTATCTATGACGAAGAAACCAATAAACAAGTCAAGGTCAAAATACAGTTTCTGAAGGACATGTGTGGCGTATTTGGTCCTGTACCTGAGGAAATTCTACGCTTAAGTACAATCGATCCATTCGGCATGTAAAGCCCACTAAGACCTAGAAGTCCAACAAGGCCTAACAACCCAACAAGACCTACTGGCCCTGACTCCATTCCCGGCCCCGGCTAGGACTTCGACTCCGACTTGCAGTCCAGCAGCACCATCAGCTTTCCTAACATCAGCAGCTCATCTAGCCACTCATCCAAAAGCTTCTTTAGACGGATCTTTAGACGCTCCTCTAGACCTCCTTTCAGATGCCAAAATTTTCAATTTCTAATACTAAGCAGAGTTTACAGCAAATTGCTGGGACCTTTTCGACACTTCAATTTCTATCACCAAAGTCCACGGAATGATAAAAAAATTCACGACGATTCTTTAAGCCATTCTGAATAGTTCATAACATGTTTTTTCAAAAGAGTAAATTGGCATACATAATTTTAGTTTTAATATTAGGCCTTAAGATGATAACAATGAGAGAGTCATCCGTTTTGTGTAAAGGCTACTCTGAAATTTTGCGATTTTTGTGCTTTTTAACTTTTTGCCTCTGATTTAACAGCGATTTTTTTATTTCTAACTGGTGTATCTGTATGACTAGTTTTGCAATATTTTTTGAATATTTAAACATAAATCCATGTTCGTTGTAAACATGTTCTCCTTTGTATTCCAATTTCTCATTAAAAGTACCAACTAATACCATAAAAAGCCATTAAAACAAAAGCCTTTGAATTAAATTTTTCAACAATCGTAATAAGCTGAAAAGTGGATAAAATAAGCTGGAATTTAAAAAAGAGTTAAAGTATGATTTAGGACGAATTGATTCGAAAGATGAAGCAATAAGTTTTAAGAATTCTTAAAAATAAATTAACACTAAAGTTAAAGCAACCATTTTTACTACTTGCTGAAAGTTTTTGAACTTAAATAATTTCGAAATTCAAACTTAACTGAATTATCAACTGAATTGAAGTGCTAGAACACTTCTTACTTTAAATTTTAAAACATGCTTCTAAATAAAATTTATTCAAAATGGTAATGATTCAAATTTGGTCTTCATGCTTTTATAATTTAAACCTTGAGGCCGACAATTCTCATGAAATAAGCCTTCCTTTTCGAAATTTGTGATAAGTTATAATAGTTTTTTTCATATTCATATAAAAAAGAAATGTCTGCTTTCAGGTTTTTCAAAAATTTGTTTTTAAACATCTTCAAACAAAAATTTTATCTAGCGTTTAGTAACTCGAGACCTGGATTGGGAAAAACAATTAAGTTACAACTCAAATCATGTTCGATCATGGAAGAATATATTTTCAATAAAATCAATTTTTATTCGAATAAATGAAGATGCTGTAAAGATGTAGTAGCGAGATGGTCGGTAAGTCGTTGAGTTATAAAGTACCATTTACTCAAGATTTCATCGCTGTTTCAATATTTTAGTTTAAATTATTATTTCGTGGCAAACGTGATAAATTTGAAAATCATTTATTTGTTAATGTTTTGCAAACTTCTTATCAATATTCTAATATTTAACAATTTTGTGGAGGCTTATGGAAGAAAATTATTTTCTTCCAATTCGCAAGCGACACATCTAAATGTGATTTTAATACAAAATTTCATAATGCGATGATAATTTAAAAAATTGTCTACAACTTGTCAAATTTTCTGTCAAAGTTTGAAATTTTTAAGTTTTTTTACACAAATTTAATTAAAAATAACATTTAAACTTAAATTCTTAAATGACGAATAAATCGAAAGAAGCTGTCTAAGAATGAAATACATGCCTACAATGTCACAGCATTCAGAGACCATACGAACTCTTTCAGAGAATTATTGTAGGATGAAGCTATCGATAATTTATTTCATATTTTTATTTTTATTACTCATTTCCAGATTTCTAACAAATAATTTCATTAATGATAGGAAAAATTAAAATTTTAGAAAAAGGAGGAAAAAGAGAAGCAAAAAAATTAATAGACAAATGTTGGTCTGTAAAATAAGATTTACAAATTTTTTATTTTAATTTAAATTCTAACCAGTAGTATAGGACCTTCCTTTTGGATCCTCGGTTTGGCAGGCATCCTTAGTTCTATTGGTAAATATATATTTAATTACAATATTAACTTCATTTGCTTGCGAAACGTATTTTATTAATTTAATAATCCTTTTCTCCCAATGTATAAAAAGTTATGATTCTCACGGAACTATACTTTAGAAAATAAATGTGTAAGGAGCGAGTGAAATATGTGAATGGGAACAGCAACAAGATAGCACATTCAGACTCGAAATTTCGAAATTATTCTTTACTTAAATTGTGGAATTTTTAAAAATATTTTTTGGCTTTATTGCCGATTTTTTAAATGTTGATAGCGCCGACTAACAATTTTCAAAAACCAACCCAAATAAAAATAAACCTACCACCTGTATAAACTATTTTGGGCTCTTGAATGTGCTGAACAAATTTTTTAAAAATTGTTTGCACGTTAAAAAAAACACCTTAGTAAAAACTCAAATCTGGCAAAAAAATGAAAAATTATGTGGGTATTTTCTTGGACTCTCTCATGCTTAAATTTTTTATTATTGCAAAAATCACACCTGCATTTAAAAAATCATATACCAATCGATGAATTCGAAATTGAATTTCCGAAAACTCCTAAATTCCGAGATGCTATTAACACTGTAAAATTCTCCGAGATGATTTTTTGACAAAGTAATATCCAGCTTGGTATACAGAAGTTCTCATTTTAATTTCGGGATTAAAGTCCAAAAATCGAAATTGATATTTTTAAGGAACACAAAAATCCAATACTAGTGATATCGTCAAACACTTGAAAGGTTTTTTTTTCATCTAGCTTTAAGGATTAAACCCAGAAATCAACGTTGGTTTTAAGCTACAATCCCTAACCCTTAACCTGGAAAACCCTTTAGAGAGTCTCTTATTTTTAAGTTTTTTAAAAATACAAACACCGACTGCTAGTCTTTGACGCTTATCATTTAAGAAACGCCTGTATACCAGGCAGACTTTGTCAACAAATAATTTTTGTGAGAATTTTAGAGCGTAATTAGTGATTCTGATTTTGGACGTTTTAAAATTGCCAAATCTAATTTATGGGTACCAAACTTTAACGATCAGAAACAATCCCTAGTTACCACGCAGATAAGACTTTGTCAAAAACTAATCGAATAGAGATTAAAATTCTAATCCTTGAATATTGGTGGTCAGGTGGCCAACTATACGTATAATAATAGAATGCATTAGTTTCTCTATCTAAACTTTTTAGTTGATATTTGGCTATTAAAATTACAGGACCCGGAACTTCCATGCTACACGGTTATCGCCGTGAACCCCTTCCTTTCAGAAAAGTACGATGTCCGACAGATGAGCAGCGTACAGCTGAAACAATTTTTCAATTAAAATATACAAATGGGACTTACGGGGAATGCACACAATATCATACTCTAGTAGCAATAGGTCCTATGATCATTGGCTTTATCTCAGGTGAAAAGATCCTCCCAATATGTGGAATATGTGGCAGGGAAATTATCTATGACGAAGAAACCAATAACCAAATCAAGGTGGAAAGAGAGTTTCTTAAGAAAATGGGTGTCGTATTTGGTCCTGTAGCTGAGAAAATTCTACGCTTAAGTACAATTGATCCATTCGGCATGTACAGCCCACTAAGACCTAGAAGTCCAACAAGGCCTAAAAACCCAACAAGACCTAGTAGCCCTGACTCCAATCCCGGCCCCGGCTAAGACTTCGACTCCGACTTGCACTCCAGCAGCACCATCAGCTTTCCTAATATCAGCAGCTCATATAGCCGCTCATCCAAAAGCTTTTTTAGACCTCCAGACATGATTCCAGAGGCACAAGTATATCCAGACAAAAATAATAAGGATCTTACTTGACTCTATACTTTGTTAAAACTTCCCAAATTTTTCGATTTTTAATACTGAAAAGAGTTTAGAGCTAGTTGCTAAGATCTTTTCAGCATTTGAATTTTTATCGCGATAGTGCACGAACTGATAAACAATTCACGACGACGATAACAATATAACGGTCATCCGTATCGTGTAAAGGGCTGCTTTGGAATTCTGCTCATTCCGGGTTTTTGTGTGCTATTTAACTTTTTCCCTCTGATTACACAGCGATTGTTTTTCTTCCTAATTGGTACATCCGTATGACTAGTTTTAAAATATTTTTTTAATAAATGAATTGCTATGAGAAAAAAAACGTTTTTTCCTTAATAATAAACCACATGACCTTTCATATTTGTAAGTTTCCATTTTTGTGCGTTAAACCACCAAAGATTGGCTCTATCCAACTTCTCGAAAGCCTTTTCTAAGTTATAAGTTGATCATAATCCGATCATAATTATAAAAGAAGTGGTATTTAAAGAGATATATATGAATTAAATTGAATTTACCTTCAAGAGTTTTAAATAGGAACTGTAGATTTTGAAATATTTAAAAGATATTATTTGACTTATTATAAAGGAATTCAAATGCTGCATATAACTGTTATGGATTTTGATAGATTCCAAAGAATTTTGATTTCTGTTTACCCCTATATTGGATTATGAATGTTATAAAATTAATTTTCTGGTTGTAGTTGGCTTACATTTTTATTAATTCTTCTAATATTTTTCTTTATTGACTTTCAGTTCTGATGATCTTACTGTTTTCTACCATGATTTTATATAAGCAATTTTTCATCAGGGCGAAAAATTTATAAAACATTATTGTTAACCTGCATCTTTATATTTTAAAAAACATGAATACCAAATTTGAATTATTACCATTTTGAATAACTTTAAATTAAAAGCTTTTTTTGACATTTAAATTAGAAGTTTCTCTTATACTTACATTTTTTAGATAGATCTTTTACGTTAGTAATTTGGAATTGTTCAAGTCTAAAAAATTTAAAAACTAGTGAAAATTATTGCTTTAACTACAGATTGAATATAAATTATATATGGACGTTTTTTCTCAACAGTAACACGGCTCTCATCAAAATTCCTGTTGATGGATTTAAATGAGCTTGAGCTTAAAATGTTCCTTTTTAAAACCGCCTTCTGGGTCCAGGTAGCTTTTTTAAAAATTTTAATATGGCGGCATAAAATGGTGTCCAAAAACTAGTTAAAAATCGAGTGTTCGGATAAAAAGCTTTGAAAAAAATATTGACTACCAATTCGATTTTTTTTAGTAGACAGAATTTTTTTAAATCATCCAATTTTAGCCAAATTTGGTTTACCAAAGTTTTTGGGTTCGCTGATCACGAACCTGAAGTCAGATTTGCAAAATTTAACATAGTGGACTGAAAATGGCGCACCATTTTTTTTCAAATCAACCGATATCAGCGAAGTTTGGTTTACAAATGTTTTCTGGCGTCACTGATCATAAATTTTAAGTAGGATTTGCAAAATTAAACATGTTGAATTCAAAACGGCGGACGAGATTTTTGAAACTCAACCGCTTGTGAAAAGTTGTTAAAGCTCTCTGCATTTTGCAGGGTTGTGACAGTCTTTATGTAATAAAGTCCGCATTGCTTTGTTTAATTCTTCAAGAGCTCAAGAGCCTCAAGAGCTTTGGAAATATTTGTTACTGGTGTTGCACTTGAAAATCTTTTCAACAATTTCCTAGATGTTCTATCATAGTCCTGTTTAGTGTAGTGAAAAAATGTTATGTTGGGAAATTTATTTTTAGCCCAGTTAAAAAGTTGAGAAGAATCTAGAATAGCTTCATTCCCTTCATCTTGTAAATTAGCTCGTGTTGCCCGACTCTTTACTGTAGCCGCTACGCCATCACAACGCCCTTTGCCATTAACTGTAGTATAAGTATACAGATCTAAATGTAACAATCAGGTTTTGGATTTCTGCAAAGACGTCAATTGATGCACTCAGTATAACCTTTTAATTTATCGTTTAATTCTTTTGTTAGTTAAATCAAATTGAAAGCATCAAACATTGCCTTAAAATTTTCGTGTATTACACACAAACACACACACACACACACTGTCTTTGCCTTTTGCTCCAGTTAAAAGACACCATTCAGGTTGCAGATGTGCAAACCTACTAAAACTTATCGGTATTTGCTAATGTTTGCTTTTGAAATTCCTAAATAAAATCTTTATATCTAATAAAAGCATTTTTTCGCAACATGCATTATATTATCACCTTCTTTTATTTTTAACACTGTTTTTTATTTTTTATTACGCGACTTTTAATGTCGAAGTTTTTGTATTCCACAACTTTGTTAAAAGCGCTGTCAGGAAAAGGCTTGCCCTTTTTTGGATCATGAGTTCTTAAAGCATCACATTGATTTCTTGAATTACTTGCCTTCTTAGCAATTCTTAGAGAAACATCAAATTCTTCAGCAATATCTTGTAATAACCAATATTCAGGCATTATTGTCAGAATGGATACTCTAAATGGATCGTTTTTGGGAAGGGAAAAAAACTTTTCTTTCAATCCATCCATTAACTGTTCCAATTTAGCTTCTTTTGATAAACAAATTTTCTTTTTTGGCTGATGTCCTTAATCCTTTTCAGGTTCCGAGGTTTCTTCATCTATTGAAATATTTGATGAATTTAAGAAATCTATATAGCCATGCAGTCTACAATTTGTACAGATTAAAGATTTTTGAAGAATATTAGAATACTTAGATAAGAATGAAGCTGAAACCAGCCGCAGATCTTTTCTTTTATGCCCTTTTTTATTGAGGGGATTAGAACATCTATCTAAATGAACTTTTTTGTAGACTGCGACATTACTGTTACTTAAGTATTGTACAAATGACGATTGCTGCGATCACTTTCTGTTTTGGTGCATACGCGACAAACAAAGGAAGATTGCTGCGATAATTTTATATCATTTTTTATATTATAACTATTTCAAAACTTTAATTTTACGTACAATGCTCAAGTGACAGCAATGGTGCAGTCTACAGAAAAAGTTCGTCTGGATAGATGTTGTAATCCCTTCAATTAAAAAAGGGCAAAGAGGAAAAGAGCTGCGCCGGGTTTTAGCGTCATTCGTATCTAAGTATCCTAATATTCTGGGCAAATCTTTAATTTCTACAAATTTTAGACTCAGTGGCTTTACGATTCTACGAATTCTTTAAATGTTTCGATAGATGAAGGGACATCGAGGCGTCAAGAAGATGAAGGATTTCAGCCAGAAAAGAAAATCTGTTTATCAAGAGAAACTAAATTGGAACAGTTGATGTATAAACTGAAAGAAAAGTGTTTTTTCCTCCCAGAAAACGACCCATCAGGATTTTCCATTCTGACAATAATGCCTGATTGTTGGTCATTACGGGATATTGCTGAAGAGTTTAATGTTTATCTAATTATTGCTAAAAAGGCAATAGATTAAGGACATCAATGTGGTTTTTTAGCAACTCCTGATCCAAAAAAGGGTAAGCATTTTTCTAAGAATAATGTTAACAAAGTTGTGAAATATTATAACTCTGACATTAACAGTTGCGTTATGCCCGAAAAAAAAGATGTGCTAAAAATAAAAGAAGGTGATAAGATAATGCATGTTCCTAAAAGAATGTTTTTATAGCAAATACTGATAAGTTTTAGCAAGTTTGCAGAGGTGCAGCCCAAATATTGTATTTTAGCTGGAGCAATATGCACATACAGTGTGTGTGAGTGGATGTGTGTGTGTAATACACCAAAAATTTAAGATAATTTTTGATGCTTCCAATTTAATTGAATCAACAAAAGAATCGCACCATAAATTGCAAGGTTATACTGAGCTCATCAATTGCCGTCTTTGCAGAAATCTAAAACCTGATTGTTACTTGTGAATCTGTATACTTATGCTACAGCTCATGGCAAGGGGCGTTGTGATGGCGTAGTGCATTCTAAATTCTATCAATAACTGAATACTCCTAAATAAAGTAAAAACTTATTAAAATAAATTTAAAGATGATTTGTAAACAAAAGCGAAGAAAAGAAAAAGTAAAAAAATAAACAAACATTTAAAAGAGCAAAGAATAGAAAAAAAAGAGAGGGCAGAAAGAAAAAGAAATGTTGTCATAAAGGGTATAAGATTAGAGGGGAA
>JAAAKG020005922.1:0-21421 GCA_010014905.2 Druon quercuslanigerum | reverse complement strand
ATATATATTCACGGTGCTGCCCTCTAAGCTACCTTAACAAATCACCGTCCGTATAAACGGGGTTACCAGCGTAAATTCAGGATGCATATAAATGGGCTTTGCAATGGATACGCCGTGTAGAAGGGTAAAGGAGCCTAACAAAAGCGGGTATGACTGTATTACTGGGTCATTTTGAAGCGTAAACTTTTTCTACAACACTTGGTTGTAAAGGAAAACATTTTGCAATACATATTATCTTTTATAATTCTTAAAGATTCGCCTTGGATTTAAACCTTTTATCACTTTAAAGGGTCTGGTACATACCCTAATCAATTGAACCCTTGCTTGCGATATCTGCAAGAAGTTTGAAATATAGAAGAGAAAAAAAGATTGGCGAACAAATTTCGAAATATTTTGCATCATCAAGACAATTTTTCTGATGCCCACAGACAGCTTTCTGCAAATATTGAAATTGCGTTGTGAAAAATATATTATTTATACCCCACTCGAATTTAGAATGCTTAAAGTGGACAACTTTTTTATTAATTTATTCCAAATTTGTCTTGCAGATTTGAGAGATTTGTTGACATTTTTTACTTAAGTTGGATATCGTCAGACGAGTTTTGTAAATCCAATTAAAATGTGAAGTTTGTTTGACAAAGTTTCCGGAAAGTCTTTCCGCTTTCTGTATCTGATGCTAACCGGATTGCCGACTGTTTCGAACGGTTAAACATCGAAGGTTCAGTCTTTTGTTAAGCTCAAGGATCAACATTATCCACTTTTGAATTTAACTTACTGTTGAAAAGAAATCCATATTTTACTAGTATTGAATTGGATTTGAAGATACGTAATACTCAGGTTTCGATCGAATGGACATTTTAAATACTGCAGTATTGAATAATATTAGGAATAATACGTCGTATAATCTATGAAAACACGCACTTAAATTAAAAATATTCGAGCTATAATTGCTTAATAGTGGAGGCCAGTTACCCATAAACTGATATACATGACGAACAAGCATTAGATTATTATTATTAGAAAAAGTAAAATTACCCATTTCTATTAACACGAGATTATTATGAACTAATTTAAGTCATACTATGTGTTAAAATAAAGTATAAACTGCCTAAGATAATTAATAAATGATCAAACATTACATTATGCCAGAAAGAAAGCCCTTGGATGGCTATTTTCGCGAAAAGCGGGAAAAGCGTAAGTCAACGTATTTTGATACACCGAGTTTGAATGTGACCATGCACATACCTTATATGTTCTCTCGGAAAGTACTATGTTCCCGAGAAGTTTTATCAAATCCGGGGGATGGGGGGCAAATTTGTTCGAGCAGTGGAGGATTATGAACAATAAGCCGTTATTTCTTTATGTTTTAACATTGGAAATTATGTTTACGGGTATTTCCTTGTCCATGTTCGTAATCAGCACATTAAAATATGCCAGTAAAGAAGATTGAAGAAATATTTTTTTTTTTTTAAATTTCTTTTTAAAACATGCTTTTTTCATTTTTTGATCTTAAAAATGATATATTAGGGCTTTTTGGAATTTCACACCAAGGAATAAACAGCTGGCAATAAGGCGCCTTGCTCGCGCTAGCAGGCTGGCCACTACGTAAAATAAAAGTAAGGACTTACATAAGGGAGAAAAATGTTGGATCTTCAAACAAATTGTAGTCAGTTGCCGGTATAGGCTTCACTGTGAATATCAAAACCTTTAGCCCAGTCGATTGGTGGCCCACATTACCTTCCATTTCGACTCTATCGACACTTGCCCTCAACATCGAAGTCACAGAATCTGCTTTGCACGTCTCCGGAAGGCAAAGTCCCAGAAAGACCTGCCTATCCTGAAAAAAATGTATTAAGGGTACATTATTTCATGATTCCACTTCTATGTAAAATAAATGTACGAGATATTACTTTGCGAATGAAAACCTCGTGAATCAGCCTTAAAATTTAAAAAAGTTAATGAGTATAAAATCAAAAGAGAAGAAACTGTTTTACAAATAGACGTTGATCTATATGAAAGGAAGTAGAAGCACAGAGTTAACCAGCATGAAAAATACCCAGGGGAAAATTCTACATGATACGGACGGGATACTAGTCGCTTTGAGAGACACTTTCAAATAATTATCCAGAGGTGAAGCTATAGGGCACTACAACCGTGATATAGAACACGATACGATATAAAACACAATTGGCAAAGTCTGCGTCTCTGAATTTACTCTTTAAATTTGAATTAGTAAAATATAACTGATTATCAGTTAAATTCTACTAATTGGCATAGCTAGAACTGAGCTACTGATGATTAGTAGATATTTTCTGATTCAGTTAGTTAAATACAAATTACTAATTTAGTTATCCAAAGAATAGCGCCCGCCGCGGAACTACTGTTTAGACAGTAAGATTTCGATTGATGAAATCCGTTAATTTTAAAAGGTTATATTTCGCATAAATGCTGCTCTGCTTTTAAATGAATTTAATTTAAAAAGAAGATTCGAAAAATTCCTAAAACTCAACGTTTGCAGACGTTTGTCTTCCCCGAGTTTTCCACAATCCACATAATTCGACACTTTAACGATGCTTGGCAGGACGCGTCCTCGGTGAGAATGGCTCACCACATGTGGGTGACGCTCTACTCAAACGATATTTATAGCGGGATTTAAATAAATTCTTTAATTAAATATAATCACCTCAAGCGTATTTTTTGGTGTATTTTATTAGGTTTAAAAACCAACAAACATTTTATTTTGATGAAGATACTTATTTGAACTGTCACTTCCACTGTCACAGAATAATACATTTTTCTTATTGTATACGATAGCGTGATTTAATTAAGTTATGTTCTGTTGGCGTTATGCTTACTATTTAGATTAGTTAATATTATGAAATAACTGATTCATCAGTTAAAATTCAATAAGTTGATTAATTAGTCAAATGGGTGCTAATTAAATGATTAAATATTATCGAATAATTCATTTATTAGTCAAAAGTTAATAAATGGATTTAATTAGTAGGTAGGGTAGGTAGGGTAGGGTAGGTAGGCAGGCAGGTAGGTAGGTAGGTAGGTAGGTAGGTAAGTTTTTTTTCATTTATTACTACCATTACATAAAAAAGAAAAGGCATACATATAAAACTAAAAGCAATATAACTAATGTCTATATTATTTGTATTAATTATAAGAACAGTAAACTTTAGATATACTTATTATACTCTATATATATATATATAGGAAAATAACAGGGTGATTCTTATTCAGAGATAAAAATAATGACTACCGAAAAAAAGAAAATACTAAACGTTAACAGCTATGTGGAAAAAAGATAGTAATATGGACGCCCTGGGGCCATCCACGTTAGGCATCAGGCTAGCTAGAGCGGACATTGTTCGTTCGGCTTTTTTCACCATCTCCTCAATTTGAACTGAGAACGTGGTCTTGGTATCCAAACACACACCCAACTGCTTCAAGGCCCTATTATGGGTGTTTTATTCCCTTTCTACTTCAAAATGAATTGGCTTGATTTTTCTCTTGGTGGTCAAAAGGACTGCTTCAGTCTTCTCCGGTGCCAGTTGCAGTCCTCTCTTCGTCATCCATTTTTGAATCCTGATAATTGCAGCATTTGCAGAGTTCATAAGTGCTTCTTCACTCTTAGCTTCTACCACCACTTCAACGTCATCTGCAAAGCCAACTAGTTTTACACCTTCCGGCATTTCCACGTCTAGTAATTCATCGTACTGAACGTTCCAGAGCGTGGGCCAAGCACTGATCCCTGAGGGACTCCGCTTTTTACTTCAATGATACTGGTTGTTCCTTCTGCTTCTAACACGATCTCTCTTTTCGATAGGTATGAAGCTATAAGACTGATTAAGCTCTCGTCTATTCCTCGTTCTCTGAGGGCGTCGAGTATACATTGCGAGGATGCACTACTGAAGGCATTTCTAATGTCTAGAGCAATGACAGAATATAGAGGTCGGCACCCTTTGGAGTATGCCGCTGCTCTCTGTGCTATGTTTATTACCTCCTTAAAAGCATCGACCGTTTGCCTACCTTCTCTAAACCCGTACTGGTTGTCTGATAAGCCTCCTGTCCGTTCCCGTTTGTTCTTCAGTCTAATCTGGATCAGTTGTTCAAGCAGCTTTCCCTCGACCTCCATCAGACATATCGGTCTGTAAGAGCCGGGAAGTCCCACCGATTTGTCCCCCTTCTTCAGCAGAATAAGTTTTGACCTCTTCCACTTCTTCGGAAACTCAGATTTTGCCATAAGTTCGTTCATTGTGTTGAGTACCAAATCCGATCTATGTTTTACCACATGCTTGAGTACTTCAGTAGGTATACCTCTTGGACCCGGTGCCTTCTTCTTTTGCATTTTTGCACATGCTTTTTCGAGTTCCTTCGGCGTAAAGTCGATGAATGGAGCTCTTGAGAGGCATAAAAAGACACTGGCTTGTGCTCGGGAAAGAGGCAACTCGCCACGTTTTTTACGGCTTCCATCGACAGCTGTGGTTTTGGTGGATATCCGACAATTTTCTTTTTGACGATGTCGTAGCCCTTGCCCCAGATATCTCTATCTACATCATCAAGGACCTCTTTCCAACCACTTTTTTTGGATAACTTGATGGCTTTCCGGAGGTATTTCTTGCTTCGTGAGAAGTCTTCCCACAGAGCATGTTTGAGAAGCGCTGGCGCATTTTTTTTCGCAGCTATCCTCGTGTGCATCCTCCTCCTCATCAAGCACACTTTCCGCAGCTTAACGATTTCGTCATTCCACCAATACTGTTGTTGACCTCTTTCGGCTGATTTTTTCCGTGGCATGCAGGCATCGCAAACTGACGTGAGAGCTTTTGAGAAGGTTTCTGCTGATGCTTCTCCTTCAGTTATGTCTTTTGTAGCCTGATCTAGCTTTTCCACGTCGATCTTGTTCACGTGCCATCCTCTGAAAATGAGTTCCTTTCCGCTGGGCTGTGCTAATTTTTTTTAATACAGAAAGTTACGTATCGATGGTCACTAAGTAACTCTTTATCACTGACTTCCCAGCCATCAATCATTCTACTGATATTAGCTGTGGCAATCGTCAAATCTAATATTGATCCGTAGTCCTCTCTCTCAAAGGTTGAATTATTCCCTACCTTCTTGACAATTAGGTCATTTTCGGCAATCCATTCTGTGACAACTTCTCCCCTATTGTCAGTCCTCTGCATTTCCCATTGCGGAGATTTCGCATTGAAATCCCCCGCAATGATAGCCTCTTCCTTCCTAGTCCGCATACTTTCACCTATATCTTGCAGGTGGTCTTCCAAATCTTCGATGTTTCTATTTGGTGAAGTGTAGCATGCGTATATTGTGAAGGTAGGTGTTGCTTCATAAGAAAAGCCTGTACTGGTGCCTTTATCTATAACAACTACCTTCGGGTCTACTACTTTTATAGCTGTGTCCAAGTCGTCATCATATACCCAGTCCTTTCTGTTTTGAACTGCCGTTTTATTAGGTTCGCTCAGGACAAGTATAGCTGCACTCATTTCCTTACCAAACGCTAGGGCCATGTCATGCCCTGGGTGGCTCCCGTTACAATTGATTTGTAGAATTTTGAACATCGTGTGCCTGCGTATTAGACGATTCTCTCGTGCTCGTGTTAGTCTTGTTGTGGTTTTTTCTGTCATTTGACTGATGTCTCTTTATCTTACAATGTACACAGAAGGGCGTATTCTGACATTCGGCAATTTTGTGACCTTCTTGACCACATTTCAGCTCATTCAACCGATTCTTATCTTGCCTGTTTGGACTAATAAGTCTGCGTCATTACCCCGCATTACAACTGTAGCGTTCTGCATGCCCCGGTATGCTGGACGGAGTGCTTGTACTGTGAAGTCCTCAGGCTTTAGTTTACTTGTCTCAGAGATCGCTTTCCTTATTTTCTCCACCGTGGTTACTTCATCCAGGCCTTTGATATGCAGGACCTTTTTGCTGAGACAAAGAGGCGTCTGTGCTCCTCGTACCTTCTCCACTAGTGCTTTTCTCATTTCATCAGCCTTCTCAGCTCCATTTAGTAGCGCAAGGAGGAGATCACCGTTGCGCGTCTTCCTGACATCCTTAACTTCAACTCCTATGTCTTCTGGGTTAACAGCAGCTTATACTGTTTTGAGCAGATCCGCATATGTCTTACCCTTCATTTGTACGACGAGGGCCCCGAGTATTTCATTTCCTCGGTACCACCCATATCTGGGAAGCGGTCCCCTATCCGCAACCTGGGGAGGCGCACGATGGGAGTCTTAGTAGGTAGATAGGTAGGTAGGGTAGGTGGGGTAGGTAGGGTGAGTGGAGTAGGTTGGGTAGGTAGGGTAGGTGGGGTAGGTGGGGTAGGTTGAGAAGGTGGGGTAGGTAGGGTAGGTAGGGTAGGTGGGGTAGGTTGGGTAGGTGGAGTAGGTAGTGTAGGTAGGGTAGATGGGATAGGTGGAGTAGGTAGGGAAGGTAGGGTACGTGGGGTAGGTGGGGTTGGTAGGGTAGATAGGGTAGGTAGGGTAGGTAGGGTAGTTAGGGTCAGTAGGGTAGGCAGGGTAGGTAGAGTAGGCAGGGTTGGTAGGGTAGGAATGGTAGGAAGGGTAGGTGGGGTAGGTAAATAGGTAGGTTTTTTTTAGGAGTAAAAAAGGAAAAATGCTCATGCACTAACCACATTCGAACCTTAAGGACCACGAGCCCAATATCTGCACATAGTCCACAAGGGACGGAGGTGAGAGAGGGACTTACCGAAACGGCACCTATCCACTAAAACCTAACTCCTTTTACCCTCTCCCACACTTCATGTCGGAAACCGCGTGAGGATTACTTCAATGCGAGTGTTGTCTTTTTTATTCACTCTTCTTCTGATGCCTTAGATTTCATTACATTGTTTGAAGGCTCAGCTCCCTGTGTTCTTTCTCTTTGCTTTCAATAATTTGTCCGACAGCCTTGTAGGCCTTTGTCCACCCCTCACTCGATTCAAGGAGGTAGCTCATCATGGTTTCTGGGGTAGAAAAACATGGTATGTTCAGCATCGTCGACCATCTCGCAGTAAAAACATTTGTCTGTCGCAGATCTTTTACGCTTAAATAAGTACTCTTTAAAGCACCCGTGCCCTGAGAGTGAATGTATCAAAAAATAGTCTACCTCACCATGAGTTCCTTCAGTCCATAATTTAATATTTGGAATTAGCTTCCATCTTCAAGGCCCATGTCTTCCTGTTTCCCATTTTCTTTGCCATTTTGTAATTAGGCTTTCTCTAGCATCTTCTCGCGCTCGCCCCCACCCCGACCACTTCCAGTCAGGTCAGGACCCTTAAAGCCTTTTTAAGTTTGTTTTTATCCTCAGTGCTTTCAGCCAAACAGGGGCTGTATAACACTCGTGAGGACTCGCCTCTTTGAAGCTTTTGGTCCCCTGATGTTCGACATAATGCCTGCTAAAGCTGTCATAGTCTTCTCTGCTTTCTGAGCTAATATCTATGTGTGCGGCAAATCTGAGTTTGGTGTCAAGCCAGACTCCGAGTTGCCTTATGCATTTGCTTGGATAGATTTTTGTACCCTGCATGTTGAAGCATATTGGACCTATCTTCCGCGTTGTGGTCAAAAGTACTGCTTCTGTGTTTTGTGGCGCTATCTCAAATTTGCCGCATCCGCAATTTGCAAAAGTGATTTTTCTCTTCAAGCTACCACCACCATAGCCAAGTCATCTGCAAAGCCTATTAACTTAACTCCGTCTGTCAGCTCTAGTTGCAGTAGACTGTCGTACTGAACATTCCAGAGGGTTGGACCTAGCACAAAGCCTTGCAGCACTCCGCTGTTTATTTTGTCTATTTCTTGTTTTGTCTCCTGATTCAAGTATTATTCTTCTTTCTGAGAGGTTAGATACTAAGAGGCTTAGCAAACATTCATTTATTTTCCTCTTCCTCGGTTCATCCAGGATTGCTTGCCACGATACGCTATTAAATCAATTTTTAGCGTCGATTGTAATAATCAGACATAAACGCCTACATTGTTTCGAAAATGCAGCGGCTCTCTCTGTAGCGACCACAACTTCTGTGATAACATCCACAGTTTGCCGTCCTTCTCTGAAGCCGTACTGATTGTCGGCTAGACCTCCAGTGCGTTC
The DNA here is from genome assembly GCA_010014905.2 of Druon quercuslanigerum. Taxonomy (NCBI): domain Eukaryota; kingdom Metazoa; phylum Arthropoda; class Insecta; order Hymenoptera; family Cynipidae; genus Druon; species Druon quercuslanigerum. The sequence continues at coordinate 13,312 of JAAAKG020005922.1, read as the reverse complement.
GAGTTCAGGCTTGAGTCTACCGAGTATTAGGTGTTCATAGAGTTTACCTTCCACATCCAGTATATAAATCGGCCTGTACGATGTATGATCGTCCATTTGTTTGTCACCCTCTTTTAGTAAGGCAATCATTGCTCTTTTCCATTTCTTTAGGAATATGCCGTTGGTCGCGAGTTTATTGTACCTTTGAAGCACGTAGCCTGCTTTGCGCTTTTTCAGTTGCTTTAAAATCTCCTTTAATATTTTGTAGGCTTTAGTTTGTCGCAAGCTTGCTGCAGTTACTCTTCAGTGAAGGCGTTAAATGTCTGCGCTGTCCTGCAATTGTAATTCACTGCTTCGGTTTTTGGGAAAAGGTGCTCTGCCACGCTTTCCATTGCACTCATGGTCATTTTGGGTTAAGCAAGGTATTCCAGAAGCCTGTTCTTTGCGCAAACGTATCCCTTACCACATATGTCCTTGTCAAGTTCATCACACAGTGCTGACCAGCTACCCTTTTTCGAAGCTTGAATACTCTTTTGAAGCAGTTTTTTGCTTTCGACATAGTTGGCCCATACTTTTATCTCCATTTTTGGTAGTTGTACTCTCTTTTTCGCGATTCTCAATATGGCTTCTTCTCTTTTCGATGCATATTCTCCGTAGTTGCGTAATCTCTTGGTTCCACCAGTACTTTAGCTTACCCCATTCATCTGCTGTTGATCTTGGCATGCATTTTTTACATACTTTTTGCAGTTTGTTTGAAAACCCTTCCACCGATGTAGTATAATCACTTTCTACTATTTTTGCAGGAGCCTCTTTTATATTTACCTCGTTTATTTTTTTGGTGTTCCATCCACCGTATTGACAGCTACTTTTAGGAAAAACTATTTATTTTCCGATCTGAAATGATATGTAATTGTGTTCACTAAGCGTTTCTTTATCCATGACCGCCCAGTTTGAAATTTTATCACTGATAATAACTGTCGCTAGGGTGAGGTCAAGTATAGACCCATAACCTTGTCTTTCAAAAGTTGTTTTATCTCCTTTGTATTTCACGATTAGATCGTGTTGCGCTATCCATTCTATAGGAATTTTATCCCTTTTATCGGTCTTCTTCATACCCCATTGTGGTGATTTGGCGTTGAAATCTCCTACAACTATTGCCTGTTCTTCTTTGGCCCCGATGTTATTGCCTATTTGTAGTAGGAGCTCCTCCAATTCCTCGACGCCTCGATTTGGGGAGGTATAGCAGCTATATATGGCGACTGACGGTGTTTCCACGTAGGAAAAACACCTTTATGGCTGTGTCAAGATCTTTACCAACAATCCAGTTGTTTCTACCCTCTATCGCTCTCTTATTTTGTTTACTTAAAACCAACATTCCAACACCCACTTCTGCGGCTGTAGCTTAAGCCAAGTCGTGGGCGGGGAAACTTCTATTTATGTTGATTTGCAGGATTTTCAAAGTTTACTTGATTGATGCCCCTCTTGTTGGCAGTGAACACAAAAAGGCGTGTTTTGACACTCTGCTGCTCTATGTCCGTCCTTTCCGCATTTCATATATAAGTTCTTTCTATCGGGTCCTTTACAGGTCGCTATTACGTGACCATATTCCCAGCACCTAGTAGAGTTTTTCTCCCTTTTCCATTCCACTACACTGCAGTACGTCCAGCTAAGCTTTATTTGACTCTTCTCAGTTAACCTGTCAGCGTCTAATTCGCGCATGATTAACGTCACGTTCGGTCTTCTGCCGTAGGTTGGTCGAAGTTCTCTGATATCAAAATCTTCAGGTCTGACGTCAGTCTCTCTAGAGTCTGTTTCTCGAATTTCTTCAACAGTTGTCACCTTGTCCATGCCTTTGATGTGGACTATCTTCTTTCTGACAAGGAAAGACGTAGTCGCATGGGGTACCTTCTCCTTTAGTTTCTTTTTTAGGGTTTTGGCCTTGTCCAGTCCATTTTTAACCGTAAGAACGAGTTCCCCATTTCTTGTCTTTTTTAGGTTCAAAACATCTAAACTTATATCCGACGGGTTTACTACTTGCTTAATCTGTTTTAGCACATCGGCATGTGTTTTAACTCTACCCTTGAGTTGTCTTTCTGGGATACCTCTGTGTTTCTCCTGAACTGACTTCCATAATGCGATTTGCACATGGGTGTGCAGGAAGATATTCCAGCATTTAAATTATACCTCTTCCAAAGTTATGCTCCATTTCCGGGATAACAATTTTGTTCCGATTGTTCTTTTGTACGTACTCCCTTATGGTACTTAAGGCCTGGAATATTTTTTTTTATGCTTCTTCCCGTTTTGAAAAAATTCACGCCCAGAATTGGGTGGTTAATATATCTAACACTGTTTTTAAAGTTTTCTTCTGAATCTGGAAACCCTAGGGAGTGAAGCATCATTGCTACTGCTCCTTTTTTATTTTGTCTCATGAACCCGTTCTCCCACTAAATTGTTCAATCACTTAACTAACTTCCTTAGTGTTCGAGGCAAACTCTGCGTTGCATGGGAGAATAATGTCCCACTCCGCTGACATTCCCAGACATGGCCATTTTCGGCGCTTGCTCTTTCAATCTTTCCGATTTCCCAGTCCTCTTTGGTTAATGTCCGGAAAAATTTAAAGCCTATTTTTTCCATTTAATTGTATTCTTCTCCGTTGTATAACGTGTGCTCGTACACATTCTATGCACTTTGTTTCAGTTTCCCGAAGTTGGTCATTTCGCAGGGGCGCATTCTCTGCGTCTAATATCTCGCGTGAAGGCTCAGAGCGCTGCTAATCTCGCAAAGTCTTGGGCTTGTACATGCTATTAATGACTTTTTTAAGGTCTTTTACAAGTGTCAAAATTTTCTCGACCACGCGTAAAGGTGCAGAAGCGTCAATTTCAATAGCATTAGCTTCTTTATCAGGCGTGATTTCCCTTCTTTCCCCTTTGCGTGCCTTGTCTTTCACTGAGTACTCATCGAAATCTTGCAACGAGTAGGTTCAGATTTTCTGCGGATACCGCCGAATTGAACTTTGCGGAGTAAAAGAGTCGCTTACTGTAAGTCAGGTCCATATTCATCGTCGTTTCTTTGCATTTCGATGTCTCTGGTGTAGAATTTGCCATTGAGTTTGCCATAAAGTTTTACCAGCGCTTCGTGCGTGGAGGGGCGAGCCGAAATAGCTGGGAATGGATATACCCTCAGAGCACTGCTGATTCCGATCTCTGCAGCCACCACGCACTTCCTGATCAAGGCCCGAAGGGGCTGGCTTCTGATCTAATACTGTGGCTGACACATCGGCAGTGCCAGCACACATCACCCCCTTGCCACGTCAGCGATTTACGCAAGCGTGGTTTGGAGCACTTCCAGTGGGCCGCAGCAGGAAACGCTCATGGTTTTTTCTTGGTGTATCCTTCACTTAGTCTGTTTGGTCCGCGAAGCGTATTTTATTTCCGCCTTACCCTCTGTTTCCAGGAAGCATTTCCCTATCCGCCACCTGAGGGCGCGCTACGTATGGTTTACAGACTCCCACCGTGGGATAGGTAGGTAGGTAGGTAGGCAGACAGGTAGGTAGGTAGATAGCTATGTAGGTAGGTAGAGGTAGGTAGGTAGGTAGGACGACCAGTGGATTAGTGAATGGCAAACCCCATCAAAGGATCCCCTAATATTGTATTTGAAAGCACTTTTATTATTGATTTTAAATAATTTTAAAAAAACATGACTGCATCTATATTTTGTAACCAACCTGTCCGTAGGAAGAAACTGTAAATTTCTAAGAAACATGCGAGACAAAAAAATTATACAGAATATTATTCAATATGTATAACTTTTCTGTCTGGGACATTTCATTATTGAAATTTTAATTCAATATAGATAGATCGAGATAGATAGATAGATAAATATATAGATGTAGACGGATATAGGTATATTATATATGGAGCTTTTTCTGTCAATGTGAACCCCAACTGTTCCTCACCCACTACATAATGAGTTTTCTGCAATATGCATATGTAATTTTAATCTTAGTCCAAGTGCAAATTCACGAAACTAAACAAACGGCCCAGGGTTGGTCCAATTTCGGTGGCCAAAGATCGGGTAACGTTATTGGGCTAATGCAAAGTCGGCATTTCGAACGCTCCAATGTTGTTACAGTACTGGCTTCCTATATGGACTATATAGCGATGCTGTGTTACGAGAATCAGCTAAAGTCTGGCCCAGTGATGGCACATTACCAGACTAAGGTCACTTTTATCATGGCAAGTAATGTTTAAGAGGATGAGCCAGAGTTCGGCTTCGGCTCGGCAAAGCCAGAGTCTGGCCCATCAAAGGCGCATTACTGTGTCCGGTGTTACTGTTTCTACAGTAAACCATGTTTCAAGAGGAAGAGCCAGAGTTCTGTCCAGGCTCGATGCACAGCTATTTCAAAATTCGTCTTTACTTCGGCAAAACATGTTTTAATAGAAAAATCCAGAGTCTGTTCCTTCCCAAGCGCATCACTGGGCCCGCTCTTACTTTTTCTACAAAAAAACATGTTTTAAGAAGAAGAGCCAGAGTCCGGCCCTGGCTCAGTGCACTGCTATTTCCAGCTTCGCCTGCACTCTGGAAAATCTTGTTTTAAAAGGAAAAGCCAATGCTTGGTACATCAAAGGAGCATCACGGGGCCCAGTTTCACTGTTTCTACGGCAAACTATGTTTTAAGAGGAAGAGACAGACTTCGTCCCAGATTTGGTGTACTGCTATTTTAAACTTCGTTGTTACTCTAGCGAAAGTTTTTTTAATAGGAAAAGCCGGAGTATTATCCATCAAAGGTGTATCACTGGGCCTGGAGTTACTTTTTCCTACGGCAAACCATGTTTTAAGAGGAATAGCCAGAGTTTGGCCCAGACTCCATACACTGCTATTCCAAGCTTCGTCTTCACTCTGCTAAAACGTGTTTTAAAATCAAATTGCAGTGTCTGGTCCATCACAGGCACATCACTGAGTAAGGGGTTACTTTTTCTACAGGAAGCCATGTTTTAAGAGCAAGAGCCAGAGTTCAGCCTAGGCTCGGCGAGCTGTTATTTCAAACTTCGTCTGCACTCTGGCAAAAATTGTTTTCAAAGGAAAAACGAGTGTCCGGTTTATCAAAGGCGCATCACTGGGCCCGGTGTTACTGTTTCTACGGCAAAACATGTTTTAAGAGAAAGAGCCAGAGTCCTCCCCAGGTTCGACGCACAGCTATTTCAAGCTTAGTCTTCACTCTGGTATAACGTGTTTTAAAATGAAAGTCCCAAGTCTGGTTTATTAAATATTAGTAAGTAAATTAAAAATTAGAAGAAATGTAGCAAACGATATAACTATTCAAGAAAATGAAGCATACAATACCAATTTGAGAAAATAGTGTACATCTCTGGTTCTGATCTTATAAATTTTTTAAATAAACAATAATATTTTCTTTTAATAAATTCACAATGTTTTTGAAAAAAATTACTACTTGAAACAATGACCACCAATGTGACGCCAGTTAACGCCGGCGATACTCATTTGTTTTCAATGTAATCAGAAGTTCTTCCAAACGCACCGCGCATCACTTTAAGGCTGTTGAAACGGGGCGCACAAAAATGGCGAAATCTATGAGAAACTCAAAATTTACCCTCGGTCGATGATAATTTGGTGTTGAGGTTTTAAAAAAGCTCTCTCCTCGTTTGCACGTCGCCGAAAGGGGCTTGATTGTTTTGGAATATGCGCTTGCTACCTAACTTTTTGACCATAATCGAGTAATTGCTAAAAAATGAGAGTAAAGTGGTTAAGCAAAACACATGAAAAAAGCACTCAGGCTGTCTGGTGCTGACCTTACAACGGTACTTGATCGTACTACCCAAACATGTACTGCCGATAAAATTGCCCTCCTCTTGGCGGGAATTTCAAATTAGAATAAAAATGCGAGTACTGTTTTGTATTTTTGTCATTGTTCATTAACATGTCTTACTTGGTCTCGGAATAGGTTTTGGAGTCGCTCAATCCGAATTCGAGGTCCAAAAACCCCAACACGTCATCGTTCTTTCATAACCTCAAAAAAACCTCATATAATTTTGGTTTCGAGTTCGGGAGTTAAAAACGATTGTCCGATTTTCGACATAACCTTCAAAATACCTTGTAATCTTAGCTATTTAATGCTTCGAGGTTTTGACTTTAGCATTAGCTCTGGCGTTTTTTGGAAATGACGCACTACGTAGGATCGTGTAAATAAGGTAACTATTTTACAAACTATTCTGGCTTTATAGGCCACTAATATTAATCTCAAAAATTTCTTATTGATAATAACAATAAATGCAGGTTTTTGCAGTCATCAACAAACCATCCTCCTGTAAATATTGAGATATAGAATAGAAATTATTCTACACAGCTGACGTGGAATTTAGTCAAAAAAAATTTCAGGAAAAATCGATTGAAGTATTGATTAATTAATTGACTAATTGAAATAATTTTTAAAATTGAATCGCTCCGAGAAGACCATTTCGATATATAAGAATACTTAGAGACGTAGAAAATAGTTTGTAAAAAGTAAGCGCCGGTACTGTAGTTTATTTGCTTATCTGTTTATTTGTTGCAAAATTTTCCTGCAAATTTTTTTACTAAATTCGACGTCTTACGTGTAAATTAATTTAATAATTTATTAATTTATTAATTGTTAAAATTTAACGTTCTGAGGGCACTATCTGGATATATAAGAATAATGAATCTTTGCGAATAAGGAACGTAGAAAATAGTTTGAAAAAAGTAAGCGGCGGTAATGTAGTTATTTGCTATTTGTTGCAAATTTTTCCTGCAATTTTTTGTACTAATTTCGTCGCCTTATGTGTAAATTAATTAATTAATTGAATTATTTCATTAATTTTTCAAATCGAATCTCCAAGGGCACTATCTCGATATGTAATAATAATGAATCTTTGTAAATAAGGACGTAGAAAATAGTTTGTAAAATATAAGCGCCAGTAATGTAGTTTTTTGCATATTTGTTGCAAATTTGTTTTGCAATTTTTTTAAAAATAAATTCGACGTCTTATATGTACAATAATTAATTAAATACTTCATTGACTGATTAATTGAATGATAAATTGATTATTTTATTTTATTTTTGAAATTGAATCTCTCCGAGCACACCATCTCAATATATAAGAATAATTAAGGACGTAGAAAACAGTTTGTAAAAAGCAAGCGCCGGTAAATTAGTTATTTCCTTATTTGTTGCAAATTTTTCCTGCAAATTTTTTTTACCTAATTCGACGTCTAATGTGAAAAACAATTAATTAATTGATTCATTAACTGACTATTTAAATAATTAATTGATTTATTTATTTAATGTTTAAAATTGAATCACTCCTAGGGCACTATTTCGATATATAACAGTAATGAATCTTCGCGAATAAGGACGTAGAAAATACTTTGTAAAATATAAGCGTCAGTAATGTAGGTATTTGCTTATTTGTTGCACATTTTTGCTGCAAATTTTTTTAATTAAATTCGACGTCTTATATGTACAATAATTAATTGAATAATTAATTGTATGATTAATTAAATAATTAATTGATTAATTTATTTAAATTTTAAAATTGAATCTCTCCGAGGGCACCATCTCGATATATAAGAATAATCAAAGACGTAGAAAGTAATTTGTAATAAGTAAGCGTCGCTAATGTAGATATTTGCGTATTTTTTGCAAATTTTTCCTGCGAATTTTGTTTTACTAAATTCGATGTCAAATGTGTTAAATAATTAGTTAATTTGCGCTTATTTTTTACAAACTATATTTATTATTCGTTATTCTTATATAGCACGATAGTTAATTAATTAAATAATTATTTTACGCATAAGACGTCGAATTCAGTAAAAAAATTTAAAGGAAAAATTTGCAACAAATAAGCTAATAACTTTATTACCAGTGCTTACTTTTTACAAACTATTATTTACGTTCTTATTTGCAACGATTCATTATTCTTATATATCGAATCTAACTGAATATTTCTTATATATCGAGATAGTGCCCTCGGAGAGATTCAATTTAAAAAATTAAATAATTAATTAATTAATTAATTTACTGAGGAGTTCCGTTTTAAAGCATGTAACGTATCGCGTGTCGATAAATTACCAATGCGGCTTACGGACATAATAACTAATATTCGGTAAACGCCTCTGCAATGTGCCACCAGCAGCGAAGCGCAAAGGTAGCACTGATAGCACCCGAGTGGGGACTCACCTGGCCACAAGCGGGGTGAAAGGTTAAATAGCCGCTCCCAACGAGAAAGCGGGTCATCAATGCGATGCGTTGGCAGGTGGACCACACTTTTGTAGACGAACTGACGTTCCCTTCAAAAGTAACCCCCCTATGATGTTTTTGGAGCTTATATGCTTCTAAGATTGAATTAGTATAGAATAGATAGAAAGGACGTTTAGTCCAAGAAAATCGTGCTCGAAATCCGAGACACTTTTCATCGTACTTAGATTTATACTGGTCTCGTGAATATCACGAAGAACCGGTCTCTTATCTGGCCTTGTCCTCGCGTACACCTAATACAATTCTCCTTCGTACGCTTTTCGTTCACAGAGAGAACCCGCGTAACGCCTGGAGGCATTTAATGTTCGACGAACTTCTCGTCAATTTCTGGGAAAGCAGTCGGGAATTCGTAAAAAGGTAACTCCGGTCTGTAAATGAACTGAGAATTGGCATTTAAATCCCTAGCTGCTGAGAATCAAGAATAATTTTTGTTCAAATCTTTCTTGATCCCTTTTCAATAAGAGCAAGGCTCAAATGGAAATAAACTTATCCTTTTCTTTTGTGGTATTGAAAACAGTAAATTCAATTATAAGTAAAAATGATTAAAATTCTGTTTTCCAAAAGAGAATAAATCTTCTCTATCTTTTTGTGAGTCGTTCTGGACAAATGATTAAAAGTAGAGTAAGGAGCAAAATTTAAATTCTTAAAGTAAAATCTATCTCGTAGGGAGATCTGTATGTTTTTCTCTGAAGTAGCTTCAAGTAGAGAAAAGGTGATTCTGCAGAGCGGAATCACCAATTCGATTCGCGAGTCACAATGATGAAAAATTAGTGATTCCTAACATCTCCTTAGAGATTGGATTTAAAATCCAGGATCAAGATACCGGCGCTTACATTTTACAAACTATTTTCTACGTCCTTAATTATTCTTATATATGGAGATAGTGCCCTAGCAGATATTTAATGCTAAAAATTAATTAAATTAGTCAATTATTTAATCAATTAATCAATCAATTTTTCCTGAAATTTTTTAAAACTAAATTCCACTTCTGCTGCGTATAAGAATTTCTATTCTATATCTCGATATTTAAAGGACGATGGACTGTTAATGTCTCCAAAAATCTGCAGATATTGTTATTTTCAATAAGAAATGTATGCGATTAATATTAGTGGTCTATAAAGCCAGAATAGTTTGTACAATACTCACCTTGTTTATACGATTCGGCGTAATGCGCCATTTCCATATTTGTTTTGCACGTTAGACCATAACAAGATATGTAAATATTTCAATAAATCATTTCTCTTACTTGAAAAATTTGTATCAATTATTATTAGCAAGTTTACAGCGGCATCCTTTTATCACTCTCCATAGTTTTCCTATTCGGAGACCAAGTATGACATGTCAATAAACAATTACAGAAATGCAGCATACAAGTCGCATTTTTATTCTAATTTAAAATTTCCGCTAAGGGGAGTGCATCTTTATCGGCAGTGCATGCTTGGGTAGTACAATCAAGTACTGCTGTACCATCAGCGGCAAACAACCTTGGTGCTTTCTTGATATGGTTTACTTAAGGGCATGCGACACAGCGAAATACCTATATCACCGACTCACTTTTTCAGTTCATTGAATATTTTATTGAACCTGAGAACTTTAAAGTTACAGTACAAAGTTAAAGTACGTTAAAGTACTTCATTTTATGAGGACATTCACTAAAAAATTATTTTCGCTTTGGCTTATCTTTTTTCTGAACCTAGAAATTTTCTGAACGTTCAAACTTTTTTTATACATGAAATATCGGCCTCAAGCTTTTAGAAATGCAAGAGTCTGCAGGAAATTACGTGAAAGTAGTTAATTTAGAAATGAAAGATATAAATAAAATTATTTCAATTAAATATGAAGCTGCGTCGGTACAGCACTTATAACGCAGGACTCAGCTGTCAATTTCATCGGCGAAAACGCGAAGCCTGGCGGCTACTAGACGAAACTCTATAAGGTAGCTCATCGTACTCTCTTTCTATCTCCTCAAATGAAGTACTTTAACGTACTTGATTGTACTATAATGCATTTCCCAAAGTTTCAGCTCGATCTATTATTTTTAAAAAAGTTCTCAGGTTCAAAAAAATATTCAATGAACTGAAAAAGTGAGTCGGTAATATAAGTATTTCGCTGTGCCGCATGCATTTAAGGGGAAACTGTAAATTTGGCTAAACACATAAATGATTGCTGTGACATCTATAAGAAATTCGGAAATGCAGTCTAGTGCCCCCTGGCAATTTCAAATACAACAATACGCGAAAATGGGTAATATTCTGTTCGAAAAATTCTTAACCTGTTAGAGAGAGAAACTTAGCAACGTGAAAGACAGACAATCTTCAACCATTTTATTGAAGCCTTGCGTGTGGTTCGAGTGCCTTTTCTCAGCTTACCTGCTCAGCTGAATGGATGAAAAATACATAACCAGGGTATCTATCGTTTCTGCGAAAAAAAATTACAGCAGTTTTCCAACTTTTTCAGGACAAAAATAAGTTTTTCAAGTACCTTTCTAAACATGTTTCATATGCGAAATTTTCTATTCACCCATAAATCTGATTTTATGAACCGAGCTAAAACTAGGTCAACCGAGCTAAAACTAGCTCAACTTTCAACCAAAACACACAAATGTTCAAAGTGGAAGACAAATTTTCTACAAAGCAGTTGAATTTTCAACCCTTTCTACCAAAAAATCAAAGTTTCAACAAACTCATTTCAGTTCCAACCAAACAGAATAATTTTCCACCCAGTTCAACGAGAAATTAGATTTTTTAAGAAAAAGACAATGTCCTGGTTTTTGACGGTACGAGGTTTCTGGGACACCCTGTATAGATGTTAGAAATATGTATATATGTATATAGGTCAGAATACGTCACGAGCTCCCACCTATAGTTATTATTTTTTATTCATCGAGTTGAAACTTGTATAAATTATAGTCTTAGTGGACCTATATATTAATTCACCAAACCATAGTCCCATTTATTAACTGTTTGTCAATGTACAGTGGTTTGAAGTTTTAATTTTTGCAGGTTTTTTTTTTACTATTTTTAAAAATAACTTTTGTACTCCTTGAAGTCATGCAGAAGAAAAAGTGGGCAAGTGAGAGATAACTTCCATCAGTATTCGTTCTCGGGCATTTGTTTCACATTTCTTTTACATGGCTTAAAAGGGCATGAAAAAGCTATTTTTGCAAAAAAATCAAATTTTAATTTTGATTTTCAAACAAAACAAACAATCAAAATTCATAATGAAAAAAATTGTCATTCTAGTCTTAAAGTACATGAAAATAGCTTTTCAAAATACTATAATAAATTTCCAATCGGATAATCCTAAAATCAGTTACATTAATGTGAAGTTGGAAAAGTACCTGAAAAAGTGAAAACTTCAGGCCCCTTTATATTGACAACCGTTTGATAAATTTGTCTATGGTTTGTTGAATTAATATAGGTCCACTAGGACTATAATTTTGTCAAGTTTTAAGTTTTTTAGATCAGAACACTTAACGTATTCTGCCCCATATACACGTTATTAAAAGATATGACCTAAGAGAGGATAAAAATATCAAACAAAGAGAACAGGGAACGTATTTGGGAAGAATATAAGCTTTACAATATGATACAACACAAAAAATTTAAACTTTAATAAATATATGCCGGACAGATAAAAATATCATCATCAGCAGACAATTTTTCATGTTACTTAATTTGCATTTCCATCATTTTTTAAGTAAAATATACAAATTATAAAATGCGCTGGTGGGAAATTTTTTACAAAAAGGTACAAAAAGCTAAAACTATTTCATTTTTTGTACATTGTTATATTTTATTTTAATTATTCATTTTCGACCTAGGGTCTGGATGTAATAATTTGAAATTATTTTTAAAATTGAGAATAGTTTATAAACTATAAATCTAACGTGTACATTTGATCGACTACTGAGGCTTTCAAAATAAAAAATTTCTATGTTTAACATTAAAATCTTGAACCTAAATAATTTTTAACAGATTATTTAATCAGATTTTTAACAAAACCGAGGTAAAAACCGACTATATAAGTGCGCAGGCGTGGAGATGCAAAACGTTTTTCACACGAAGTGTTTCGAATCAAGATTGGTCGGTGTATATATAATACGCGGGTAAATGCTCCGAAATTTCAAAGTTCAGCAGAAATTTTAAAAATATATCACATTTTCTTATACTAATTATTGTAATTTGAAAAGAATAAAATATAAATCGTGGTATTGACATTGTAGTTCTGAAATAAACTTTTAAAATTTAAAAGGTAAATAGGTAAAGAAATATTTCAAATCTTACGTGTACGGCCTCGTGAAAAGTGCCCAATTTGAGGGTTTTACTTTAGAAGTTTTTAGTGTTTTGGTGAGTTAGGGTAGAAATTGGCGATGTTGGGTTTTTATTTCGGGGTGATATGGTAAAATGCACTCTGCGTAAGTGCCGAGGTTGTCCTGGAGGTCACTCCATCCGATTTTACAATACAGTATACAAAATACGGGGGTGATATTTTCACCTTTGCTCTATCCGTATATATTCCAATAAACATATTTTTTATCTTGTGATAACAAGAAATATGACATTTTTAATTGTCCTTCGCTGCTGGAGGGCTTACAATTTATATTGAAACCAATTTTAGGTTGATCATTTTTCCACAAACAAATTTGCAACCCTCTTGGAACCAAAAATAAAGAATTCGTCTTTCATGAAACTCCCTACTCATAAGCTGAACAGTTTTGAAACAAAGATTTGTCTGTGTTTGAAAACGGACTGAGACGATTATTTTGAATCCGCTCTGAAGAAATTCGTTAAATGACAAAAAAACAACAATTTAACCATAAGTCAAACCGTGCGCTCAACACAATATAACCAGCGAGAAAAATAGTTGAAAAATTTTTGAATTTAAAGACAGCAAATAGTTGCCTATACGATCACGGTGGCGCCAGTTGTCACTGCATGTTACGAGCCGCGCATGTGTATCTCGCGACCTTGATTTGATTGGTCGGGTTGATGGTGTAAATCCTAGAAAGGAACCGGGGAATTTTAAATACTGATAAAT
>JAAAKG020005911.1:0-21421 GCA_010014905.2 Druon quercuslanigerum | reverse complement strand
GGTCGGTGAAGGAGAAAGGATATAGAGAACGGGGGAAGGGGAAAGAGGGGGGGCGAGCGTAATGCTCAAATTTTACACAAATCTAATACCTTCTCTGGATGAGAATGCAAAAAATACAACCTCTTAGATTAGAGATGATGGTAGCAAACCCCATTAAGTATACCTATAGAGAGCTATAAAGGGCTATTTGACCTTAAGGATACCTCTTAAATTAATAAGAATGATCGGGCAATTAAGGTTATTAAATAGGATTCGTCCCAGAATTATAATTAAAAAAGAAAATCGTAGCACGTATATAAATTATCGGATCTGTTAAAAATGTTAAAAATGTGATTATTTTTTGAATTTTTATCCAAAATAGCTGTCTAACGAACTTGTTCTTTTATCTGAAGCCATAAAACATGCTTGCAAAGCCCAATTTAATCTAATCATTTTTTCTAAAGTTATCGTGTCTATAGTCTACAGATAAATTACAGATAGACATCTTGGTAAAAACAGTTTTGTCTGGCTCTGGGTGTCACAAAACGTGGAGATAGGATAAAAAACGACTCAGGATTAAAATTTAATAAATTATATACAAAACATAGAAAATGATTAAAATAAAATAAAGAGAAAAGATTATAACACATTTAACACTGTTGTTCTTCCATATTTTAGAAAGTTTAACGATTTGAGTAGATTGACCCCTAATGTCGCCTTACTCTTCCCTCTCTTATTATGCGTCACTCGTTCCCTCTTATACTATCCCTCTTGATTTTGACTCCCAAACCATATTGCTTATCCTCTAATTCCCCTTCTCTATCTCCGTCCCCCCTTGCAAATCAATCCCTTTCTTCTCTACTTCCCTGCTTGGTCATCCTCTCTATATTCATACTTTCCCATTCGGGAAAAAAGTAGGACTGACAGACACAGATACCCGACTAAGACTGCAAGGGTTTCAGCCCGGGGCTACGAAAGAGTAACAAGAATAAGATACTTTCCCGTAAACAACTAAATTTTGGGCGATTTTCATCTGATCGCGGTCTACCTACTCGACGTAACCTCTCCACTCAACTTCCCCTGACGTCCCTACCTGAGTGAGAGTGCTGTGACGAGCCTTGCCTTACATTGGAATAAAACGCCAAACATAAAAATGGTATAATTTTGCAATCAGCAATTTAAAAATATTATATTCTGAATCTGGATTTTTTTTGCGATTCCAACGATATGTCACTTGCAATCAAAAGATTACAATTACTATAAATTATCGCTAGCATTAGAAAATTTCCCGTAGTACATTTGAATATTCAACAGTTTATTTTGTACAAAATTCATCGATTGAAAATTGAACTGACGATTTTTTTAAAGACTTAACTGTTAAAAATTCAAATGTTGAAAATTGTAGAAAATTCATCGTTTGTTATTAAAAGTGTCGAATTTTGTAGCAGAATTGTCTGCGGGAGATTTAAAGAGTGACGCCAAAGTTTAGCTATTTTTGGAAATCCCTGGTGACCTGGTGAAAACATATAAAAATATGTTACAGATATCAAATTACTCGTCATTGAAAATCAAACTGAGCATCACTTTTCGTTTAGTTTAATAGGGATATTAGTAGGCAGGGAAAGGATGTAAGGGTGAGAGTGAAACAGGTAAGAGAAAAGTGGGAAGATTGGAAGAACGGGTAAGCAATTTAGAAATTAGGAACGAGGATATGGGGAAACAGACAGAGAATTAGAAAATAGTTAAAGGAAATTAAAAAAACGTGCAAAGTGAAAATGAAAGATTAAAGAAAAGACTAAGTGAAATTGGAACAAGATTAGAAGGGGAAGAAAGGGCAAGGAGAAAAATTATTTAGTTGTTAAGGGTCTGAAGTAGTGAGTAAATCAGGCGAAGTGTAAATAAAAAATCTGTTGAGAGACATTAGAGTGCAGGTAAGGGTAGAAGGAGATAAGGCTTGGATAGAGAGGAAAAAGGGACACATGGTGTGGAAAGCGAGAGACGGGTTATTAATTAATGGAGAGGAATGGTGCTTTTGAGAAAGGTAGCGGGGAGGTAGACGAAAAAGAGTCTAAAGAGAAAACCGAGGGGTTTTCAAAAGGAAAAAGGGGAAAAAGTGAGGAGGAAAGAAGAGGGAAGAAAAGTGAGAAACGTGAAAATAGCTTTCTCGAATGTGTCAGGTTTGAAGAACAAGAATAAAGGATTTTGGGGGGAGTTAGAAAAGTCGGATGTAATTATGAACAGTCAAATTTGGGCAGATGAAAAGAACTGGAAGAGGATAAAAAGGCTGTTACCGAAAGGTTATGTGTGGACGAGGCAAGAAGGAAAAATAGAACACTTTAAAGGGAGCTTAGTATCAGTGGTGAGAAACGAATTAGCAGTAAAAAGTTGAAAAGATGGGGACAGTGAGGAAATGGATGGAACAATGGTAAGAAGGATTATAGTTGGAAAAGTCAAAATATGGATGAAGGAAAAGAAAGAAGAACTGGTTTTAATAGGAGGGGACATAAATGCTTGGACTGATGAACAGGAAGGAGGGATTTGGGATGCAGAAAAAAGGTCATATATAAGGAAATTCAAACATAGAGAGGCGGACCGGGAGAAGAAGAAGTTACTCGACGTGATGGGAAAAACAGGATGGTTTATATGTAATGGTAATATAAAAGGAGATGAGAAAGATGAGATCGCATTTATAGGAAAGGGAGCAACAGTAATAGACTACATCTTAGCAGTAAACGCGGCAGAGGGGTAAATGAATTAGGGAAAGAAGAGAACACGAAAATGGGAGTCTGGTGGGTAAATAAATCAAAAGAGTTTAATCAAAAGATGGACAAGGAGAAGGTAAGGTATGAAAAAGAGGAGGGAGTAGACTCGTTAATTGAAAGGTTGAAGGGGTCGATTGAGAAGGTAAAGGATGAGTTTAGTACTAAAGAAGAACGAGTAAGGGGAAAGAGAGGCTCGTGGGACGAGGAATTCTGGGCAAGCAAAGAGATAATGAAAGAGTGTGGAAGGAAATGGAGAAAAAAGGGAAATAAAGAAGGAGGCGTATAACAGGAGAAAAAAGAACATGAGTAGAAAGGCAATCAAAGAAGGTAGGATGTGGGATGTGATAAATAGCGATATAGGGAAAAGAAAGGACGTTAATGAAGAAAAAGAAATGGAGGAATGGACGGAATAATTCAAGGGTCTATTAGGGGGAGACAAAAATAAGAGAAAAGGGTAAAAGAGAAGGATAGTTCAAGGAGAAACGGAGGAATAGGATGTGAAATATCTGTAACAAAGTCTGAAAAGGAGAAGGGTGGCCGTAAGACTGGATGACAGGACTGGTGGTACCGCTTGTAAAGAAAGGGGAAGGAAAGAAGGTAGAGGAATACAGAGGGATCACTCCCATGCCAGTCGGCTATAAAATATATGCAGAAATCTTAAGAAAGAGGTTGGAGAGTCAGGTATAACAAAAAGAAAATATCCCACACAATCAAACGGGATTTAGAAAAGGGATGAGTACTATAGACGACATCTACGTACGTAACTACTTAGTTAACAGAAATTTAAGAAGAAAGAAAGGGAAAAAAAGTCGCATTGTTCGTTGGTGGAAAGTATAAAATAAATTTTTACTGAAACCAGGATTAGGGTGAAGATAGGAAAGAAAAAAGGGCAGGTTTTCTGGACAGGACGAGGTCTAAGGCAAGAATGCGCATTAAGTCCGTTACTATTTAAGATGCTGCTGGCTGACTCAGAGGAGAAGCTAAAGGAAAAAGGGAAAGGAGGAACGGTTTTGGGTAATAGCAAACTATACTCTCTAGCATACGCGGATGATGTAGTTCTATAAGCAGATTATGAGAAGGATATGAATCTAATAATGAGAATCTTTGAAGAGTATGTGGGATTAAAAGTTTTGACGGTGAACGTTGATAAGACAAAGGTCACGTGCTTCAAAAATAGAAAGAGCAAAATAAATTACGTTTGGAAGATGAACGGACAAAAAGTGAAAATTGTGGAGGAGTTCTGTTACCTAGGTCTTTGGTTTGAGGCAGAAGGGTGAAACAAGTTGCACGTGAGATAAAATTGTAAATATATGTACAGGGAGCGGAGGCCTTCAAACCCTTAAAAGAAAGAGATTAAATGCATACACAAATGCATACCTATTTTAATCCATGTTATTTAAATTTAAATTTAGTACAATTATGTTTTTAAAGATTAGGAGTTTATATAATAATAATTAGGGGATGATCTATTAATTCAATATATTGTATATTAGAAGCTATTCAATATCAATTGTTAATTCAATATGTTCTTGTGGGTCATACGTGACCTACGAGATTTTTCAAGGTCAAAATTTATAGGAAAGAGACAATTATTTAAAACAGGACATTTTTTTTTGAATTTTAAAAAACTATTGAATGATAAAATAGAGGATCTGAATAATAACTTAGATTTTTCAAACACACGCACAAAATTTTAAATTATAATCGTTGCAGAATTAATTTCTACTTCTTTTGATTCAGCTGAATGAGAATCTGAATTCGTAGTTACAATTTTTATTTTTTAATAAAAGTTTAATAATAATTGATATTGTTATTATTTTTCGTGGAACTTTACCTGAATATCGATAAGATGAATTAATAATATTAATTTAAAAAATAGTTTTTCCTGAGATTTAAAATTTTATATTATATTTATAGTTAATTAAATGGTTAATAATTACTAATTACTAATATTCTCAAGAATTTTTTTAAGATGATGTTTTTGACAAACATGAACCATCTTTCTACATCAAATCTATACATCCCCTAAATTAACGTATTTTTCCCCGAACTGATCGGATTTGTGCGCCATAGTTTAAAAAAACATGATTTTTTTATTACCATAGGGAAACCGCACACGTCTATATATTAGAGGTTTGTGCCGAGGTCAGTTGGATTGGCGGCGGCGTTTAGGCTAAATCTCATCGTCGTCTGCCGGCGCGCCCGCGTGGCGCCTTTTTAGATTTACAGTGGCGGCATGGCGGCGCAGTTGTAGTTATTAATAAATATTTGTGATTTATTTGCATAAAACTCTTATTCTTCTTTAGAAGGGACAGCTAAACTATTATTTTCGGTCCAATATAGCTATCTGCTTGATTATAATAATAAATTATCTAGGATATTTAAAATTTATCTCTCATTGCAAAATATAACAAAAATAAATTGAAGGATCTACGGCCTAAACCTGCTAACTGACATTTCAGAAATTTTACACGGCAAAGGAAATTCGTGGTTATTTTTGCAATTTTCAATACTTTTTTAAACTGTAAAATGTGTTTTATTCATTTACTAGTTTAGTATTTTTTGTGACATACAGCTTAGAAAATCTAAAAATATTTAGGAACAAAAGAACAATTTCCACCTTAAGATAGTTAATTAAAGCCGTTTACTTTAACTTCTAATTGGTAGCTAAAATTTCCGCAACCAATTAGAAGCAAGTTTGCCGGCGGCAGCGAGGCGCGGCGGTGCAACCCTGCTACTAAGTATATAATTTAAAAAAGAGTTACAAAACTACCGCAAGGTCCCACTGGGAGCAACTGCTACCTAACAATGACTTCGGCAACCAGAAGAGCAAAGCTTCGAAGAACCCCGATTTATTGTAGAGACTATCAAGGCTATTTCCGAAAACTCCAGTAAATCGGAGTCCCGTGTTGAAAGTGAAAGTCAATAGATAATAAACAGAAGGAAAAATATATTATAATAAAAAAATGGCATTCTACCTGTTTCGGCAATAGCTCTTATTATTATCGAGAGTCGGGTTGAAAATGTGTCCACTAGTTTCCACGCCACCCAAGAGGTACAGTATGTGGCGCATTTTTTAGTGACTACTGGCTTTTATTTTCTAATAAAAAATGAACAGTTTTACAATGCTTGTAGTTCACCCGCAGTCGGCATGAAACAATGCACATCTCAAGAAAATTCAATGTGAGTTCAGTTAACTTTTCTAGGACGTATGATGTCCTAAAGATGTCCTAAAAACGTCTTAAAGACACAGTAATCAATCTTTGGGATACCAAAAAACTTTTCTTTGTGTTTGCGTCGGAGCAGCGGGATTATTGGTCGCTGTTGGCGTACACTCTCGTGTACACTCAAATAAGCGCTAACTGCGACCAATCAGTTCGCTTCCCCAACGCAAGCGCAGAGAATGTTTTAAATGAATGTAATGTTTTGTAACTTAAAATAAATCTTATATCAGAAGACACATTTTTAACCCGATTCTCGGCAACAATAATTAGACCAATTGCCGAAACAGGTATAATGCCATTAAAAAAATATATTATCTTTTTATTCTGTTAATTTTCTTCTGAATTTTTACTGTCAACACTTGGGCTCTGGTTCATCAGGGTTATCGGACATGGTCTCAATAGCCTTCTTATAGTGAGTTATATATATGCCCTGTGAAAAAATTCAAACATTTTTAACTTGTTATTTCGGTCATAAAATTCTCCTGATTTTTTGAAAAGTTTTCTTATCAGTTTCCATAATATATATATTTTGTTGATAAAAATGCGTCAAACGGCTTTTGAGAAAAAACACTTTTTTGATTTTCCTTTCCCCCTCAAAAACTTCCCAAAAAATGTCATTTAAAGGTTGAAATTCTTCGCAGTTTTTTGCTACCTCAGGATGAATATTTGACATGAATTTCAGCTCGATGCGAGCGGGGTAGATTGGCCATGCTTAACCGGCTAGACCCTTTAATTCCCTGTACGGAAAAATTAAAAGAAAAGAAAATCATTGAAATTCTCTGGGGTCAAGTTTTAATCAATTATAAATTCAAATCCATTAAAATGTTTTAATTTCAAGCGTAAGTGGAGTCATTAAACTTTTTAGTTCATTACAAAATCAAACATTATTATTGATTATTTAAGGAAAGATTAGTAATTATTAACCAGTTAGCGACCAATGATTCCGCTTCTGATATATAATGTATTGAATTTAAAGATCATTCTCTAATTAATATTATATAAACTCCTAATTTTAAACTGTAATGTAAAATAAAATAATTTTAAATGAATACCTAAAATTGAAAAAAATTGAAAGCTGAAAATGAATTATTTTAAAACTTAAAAGTTGAATTTCTTTGTTAAAAATTATTTTTGTTTTGTTTAAGATTTATAATTTTATTTCAAAATTCATCTCTTTGGTTGAAAAATTGTTTAATTCTCGCTCGGCTGAAGCTTAATTATTTTAGTACGATATTTATCTCTTTGGTTAAAAAATGAATCATTTTCGGAAAAGAAATTTTTTAAACTGAAAATTCAAATATTACATTTTTGGGTGAAAATTTATATTTTCAAGTATAAAATTTTTCCTGTAATTGGGTAAAAATTCATATATTCTCTTGAAATTCCAAATTTAAATTTCCCAGAGACAAACTTGTTACGGAATTCCGCAGTTTAATTAACAACCCGCGAATTTTCTTCAAATTTAAACAGTTGAAGTTTTAGCAGTTAAGTTTTCAACCAGATTCAGCAGTTGAATTGTCAACAGACAAATTTTCTACAAAATGCGCTGTTGAATTTTCAACTATAGTACGGAAAATTCCATAATGCTAGCTAGCCAGTGTCAAAATATAAACTAAAATATGCGATAACTTATTCTAATTTTAATCTTTTGATTGCAAGTGACATATCGTCAGAATTAAAAAAAATTGTAGATTGCGAATATAAAATTTTTAAATTATTGATTGCAAAATTAGAACATTTTAATGTTTGGTATTTTATTCCTCAATTGGACAAAGATGCTCCCCACTGGCAAGGTTTGACACAGCGCTCTCATTCAGTAAGGGGTGTGAGGAGATGTCGAGTGGAGAGGGTAAGACGAGCAGCAGCCCTCTCCGACTAAACAAATGGTGGTTCGTTAGTGATTATAGTTTGTACGTGCAAAATTTCCTCACCGGAGCAGCGCAGCACGCGACACGTTTTTAAAATTCATGATACTAATAGATAAATATTAACAATTTGATATATATGCTAACGCATAAAAAGGGAGAGCTGAGAAACTAGGAATATTGAGAACCACAGATTTGAATTTTCATTCTTAAAATATTTAAGTTTCCCAACTTTCGCCTTGACGAGCTTTCTTAGTCATCCTATGGTTAAGTAGGTACCAGAGGAACTTACATTAAAGGGCTACTCGTATTATTAAATTATACTTTATTTTATTATCTTTATGACTACATATTTCATATACCGCTATGCATATTGTTATTATACTCTTATAGAGATATTAGTATTGTTTAGCATCAGGATTTGATAATTTCATAATAAAGTGACAGGTAGAATCAAATAATCTTTAATGTATCTTCTACCGTCGTCCGACATGGACGGCTTAAAGGGATCTACTTCATTGCCACGAGTACCTCTGCAGCATCGTTTACGAGCACGCAGTTCATCGCCCACGTACATACGTCATTTCAGCTTGGGGCTACACTCATCGAGGAGCGGGGGTCTAGCACAGGAGAGATCTACTTTCGACAATCGGCCGACCTATCAGACACAACCAGAATCATCCTCGACTATTGTGCGACCCACCGCTGGTTTGTTACCCCATTACCTCACGCCGCCCGTAGCTTCTATAGGTCTACCGACTACCAACGACTGGGCCGACATGATTCGGGCCGTCCAGGCCCCAACACTCGAGCTGCCCACCTTCTCCAGGCATGAACACGAGGACCCTGACTCTTTTCTGCGCTAAGTAATGGGAGGTGTACAAATCCCTCTCGTTAACCTGGAGAAAATTTAAGGAGATTCTTCGTCAGAAATATTCAAGACACACCACACTCATGCGTTTAAACGCGCAGCTCTACTCGCGGAAACAGAGTGCAAAGGAAGCCGTAGCCGTATTTCTCCAACAAAAGTACATGCTGGCTCTGTGACTTCAACCCATCTTCTGCAGAAGAAAACATCGTCCGAATTCTTCTGGAGTCCCTGCGTCCATCCATACGCCGGGTTATTCGTGCCTCTTTCCCGCAGAATTCCGTGGACCTGATGGACTTCGCTGCAGAAGCGGAAATGGACGAAGCTGAAGAGCACACACAAAAGGAGCCGAAGAAAGAAGAAGCGAAGAAAGTACCAACCGCTACTAGATCCCTAAAAATGGAGCCGAACGTCACCGGTACGCTCCTCCGTGCAATTGTGGCCTAGAAATCACTACCACCGGGACTGTCCAGTTTTCCAATCTCAAAGACGGAAACCCGCTCAGGGAAACTGGCGAAGCTCGGCGACCAGGGAAGCTGCCAAGCAACCTACCAACCATGGGCCCCGGCCATTAATGTTACCAGCGCCACTTCACGTCGCCTCGCGTGCCTTCGTGTACGCCTCGGTGAAAAGGAAACCATCGCCTACATAGACTCTTGTTCTCCGGATAATTTCGTCCACACATACCTTTTGAGTGACGTCCAGTTACGATCACTGGGACCCAACCCAACCTTACGCTAGACTTGCGGCCCAAGGATCAGTGCTCAATCTAATCAGGTCAATACACTTAGCACCTGAAGCCGGAGGACAAGAATACCCTGGAAATTTCCTGGTCAGTCACGACCTCTCAAGTGAATTGGTATTCAGAATACCTTGGTTCGAACAGCACCAAGTTGTCTACGAGCATTGTATAGGATGTATTTACCTCGGAGACAACCAGTCTTTAACCCGTGCCTACCAGAATTAGACCACGATTTTTCTCTGGAACTACAAGGCCGATTTTACAGCATATCAGAAAGGCACGCCTCAATCCTTCATTAAGGGGGACCTCTACGCCAGACTATGTCGGTAAAACACGAAATTAATCTGTTCGCGCGACATAGTCGCTGACGGAATGATCGAAGCAGCAAATTCACCATACAGCTCCGCCATTGTGGTCGCCGGGAAAAAGGATGGCGACTACCGCTTTTGTATAGATTATCGTCGCATTAATACAAAAACCGTGGATGCTCCTGAATGCTTACCCTGCATTCATGAAATTTTAAAGGACCTTGCGGGGAGCAAAATATTCACTACGCTGGACCGCCTGCACCACACCAAGCGGCGGCCAGTATCAATTCAGAGCTTTGCCTTTAGGTCTAAAAAACGCACCCGGTACCTTTCAAACTCTGATGCGCCACGTACTCGCTGACTCGTCAATTTACCATCGCTTACTCAGACGGCATCATTATCTATTCGAACGACTAGCAACAGCACCTTCGGCATGTAGCGTTTGTGTTCGAGAGGCTCAGCATTTATGGACTTACTTGCTCAGATCAAAAGTGAAAATTCGGAAGAAGCAGCCTGCCTTACCTCGGACACTTCGTCTCTTCAGAAGAAAACCTCCCGCAGCCTAAGCACCTTCAGGCGATAATCTCGGCCGTACCGCCTGGCACCACATACACCCCATCACTCTTCAAAGACATCGCTCAACGATCCCGACATCAATGCAGACATCATACCATTGAACGAGATTCAGGACAAGCCACGACGCACAACGGAAGAAAACCGATTCTTACAAAATCATCGCCTGGACCAGAATGGTTTTTGGTGCCTTGCCAATGACCTGACTACCTGGCTACTCCCCGTCCCAAAACCTCTCCAACAAAGAGTTATTTGGGAATACCACGACGCCCCACTTCGCGGCCATTTTGGACCCGAAGAAAGCATTCGTGCCATGCGTGAACACTATGTCTGGCCTGGAACGAGTGGGGAAATCCGCCGGTACGTATCAGGATGTCACCTGTGCGAGTATTGTAATCCAGCACATTCAAAGTATCCACATACGCAAAGACCACGATCAGCACACAGCGCAAGGGATGCCATCGCCGTGGACCTTATGGAACCTTATCCACGTAGCAACAAAGGTCATCGCTTTATTTTTGTAGTCATGGACATGTTCTCACGATGGAATGTGGCTTTCCCGATGCACTACTCAACGGCCACCAGCATTACGAAGCTTTTGGAGAAAGGAGTTTTCTCGCGCTGGGGATACCCCTGTCAAATCCTGAGTGATAACGGGACGCAGCTTACTGGACTTGTATGGGCCGAATCCTGTCGAAGATGGGACTGCGAGTTGTGGACCACTCCCGTTTAGCACCTACGGGCTAACTCCAATTAAAGAAAAAATCAGGAGATAAAGAAAGGACTTCGACTACGGTTAAGTCCACAGACTCAACGCACGTGGAACAGATATCTACCTGAACTCTTATTTGGACTTCGTCGAGGTCAAAATGCAGCCACGGCCACATCCTAGCACAGCCCTACTCATGGGTAAGACAATTCCTCTAGCTGGAGAATGGCGTCTGCAGAACACAACTACCCCACCACCAAGGGTTAGCCCCGCAGAAAATCGACAGCGGCCACACAACCCAGCACTCCATCACTAGAAAACCTATCAAGAGTGATACGCCACCGAAGCGCTTGAGCCTCGCTATGAGATCGGAGATTGGGTAGTTACAACCAATCACTGGTTATTGGATAAGGCCGCCGGTTTCAACGCGGCTCTCGAACATCGTCGTTTAGGTCAGTACCGGATCACGATGTCAGCGCTAAAACAGTCCAGGGATCCCGAACGATAGTGCCGGCGCCAAACGAACCAACCACAAACAGAAGAGGAAGAAGTTCCCGTGTCCAGGAGTGTCAGCGAACAGCTGCACCAACGTCCGCTTAAAGAAGAAGTTCCCGTTTCCAGGAGTGTCAGCGAACAGCTGTTCCGACGTGCACTTCCAGAAGAAGTTCCAGTTCCAGAAGTGTCAGCGCACAGCTGCACCGAAGCCCGTTCCCAGAAGCCGAAATGTCTGTTTCCAGAAATATCGGTGATAGGCTGCACCGAAGCCCGTTTCCAGCAATAATGCCCGACGGCCTCATCGGTTTCCCTTTCCAGCTGGGTTAGGACCTACTACTAGTACTGGCGCGAAGCCAGAATTGACAACGCTCGTCCGAGCACCGCGGGTCTCAGCCCGAGACAGGCATGCATCAGACCCGCCGAGTCTGATGCAATACTGCTGCCAAATTCAAGACGACCCGGCCCAAGTATCACCATAAAAAAACTCACAGACAGAGTTTTTAACGCACGCGAAAACGTCAGCGGGCGTTACAAACTTCGCCGTAGACGTCTAGGAAATTATCGGGATGCCCAAACTTAAACGCATCAGGTGCGTAACCGCGTACGACCAATGCAAAT
Organism: Druon quercuslanigerum; assembly: GCA_010014905.2. Classification (NCBI taxonomy): domain Eukaryota; kingdom Metazoa; phylum Arthropoda; class Insecta; order Hymenoptera; family Cynipidae; genus Druon; species Druon quercuslanigerum. Next base: position 9,278 of record JAAAKG020005911.1, on the reverse strand, counting down.
AATGTATATTACTGTAAATAAATGTGCAAGCAACAACAAGACCAAAGCAAGGCTCTATCTGGAACGGAGGCTGATTGATATATATCCTAACGTATAAAAAGGGAGAGCTGAGAAACTATGAATATTGAGAACCACAGTTTGGAATTTTCACTTTCAAAATATTCAAGTTTCCCAACTCTCGCCTTGACGAGCTTGCTTGGTCATCCTATGGTGAAGTAGGAACCAGAGAAACGTACAATTACATTAAACGGCTCTTCGTAATATTAAATTATACTTTATTTTATCTTTATTATTATATATTTTATATACCACTATGCATATTGTTATTATACTCTTGTAGGGACATTAGTATTGTTTAGTATCAGGGTTTGATAATTTGATGATAAAGTGACAGCTAGAATCAAATAAACTTTAACGTATTTAGTTTCTAAGAAAATTGAAACTCACAAGAGACGGATAATAGGGAGAACACGCGCCAGATACGAGTACCCGCGTGCAATTACAACATTGGCGCACGGCTAACTAAAAACTTCAGGTGACTATGTTGGACAATAAGTAGTCCCCGGGAGGTGACTACCCTACGACAACAAGTAGTCGCCAGGAGGTGACTACCCTCGGCAAGGAGTAGCTGTCTACGCTACAAGAGCGAGAAGACACCAGAAACAATCTACGTTACAGGTTGCTTGACTCCACCATGCAGGGAGCTTAACAAATTTAAAATAATTAATTTTGTGTAGAACATGACGTAAAATAATGTTTCTAAAATGATTCTTGGACAACAAAATATTGTTTAATTTATCTCCATAAAACTAAAAGTATCTATAAAGAAAAAAGCCTACGATTCCAAGCAGAAATATTTTCGGTTTTATTTTTTCCAGCTTCATACGAATGAAATAACAAGAATTTTTTCTGTGCTCGGCATAAAAAGCATATAACGCAAAGCTTGGCTACTTTTTTCTTCATGACAATGAAAAGATATTTCAAAATAAACAGAGTTTTATGAAAGCTTTGACTTTAAAAGAAATTGACTATATTAACAAAATTAACTATATTCATTTGAATTTGAATGATTTTATACAACACTTTTCCTTTATTTTTGTTAAAATTAAATATTATATGAATTATAACAAAAAAACTAGTTTTCATTTTTTTAAACTATTTCTTTCTAACCAAAATCAACGAGCAGGCTATTTGTTTCTTTCGTCTTCTCTCCAGTGGAGGGCGCCTTTTTGAGTCATCTATGGTGCTCTCACCGACTGCCGCTAGTCGACTGGTTCAGTTAGTCCTCACACTTTGACCAGAGCGGACGTGTTAATCGCATCTTGTGTTGTCGCATATCAGGATCTATCAAGTGTGCGTGTTGTGTGTGCGGTGTATTCCGACTTAATCAAGTGTGATAAAGTGTGTTCCGAATGAATCAAGTGTTATGAACAGTTAAGAACCGTCAACCAATGTAAGCCTTAAAGCCTTAAAAATGTAAGCTTAAATCAAAGTTCAGAACAGTAAACCCAGATCACAAACCAGAGCATCGACTTGACTTCTCCGATCTCCCATCACCCCCTCTCTCCATCCAGAACAAAACATTTGGTCCAGGGAGCCGGATTTGCCAGCGACAGGCAGGTGATCGTGACGCGGAGAGCAAACGTGGGAAATCTGACGTTGAAAGAATACACAAAGGGTCCTCAGGTATACGTTGAAGGTCGTTCTTGACATGTCAGTAACAACACCCGCAATTAACAATAAAATTTGGTCGAGAAATCTCCCACACTTGGCTTATAACAATAAAAAAGAAAGTGCAATGGATGATAGAGTCGAGAGCTCTACAATTTAGAAAGTTAGAAAAGTTTATTACAATGATTGATAGTATATAGTTGTGGTATCATTATGTAATGTGTATGTATGTATATATAGTGTATTAAAGATATTATGTCTGAATTAACGGAGCTAATATATGTTGGATTGAACGAATTAATTAAATTTAATTGAATTGGATATATCGAATATGTATTTGATTGATGCATTGATGGTATTATGTACGTATGCGATGTGTATGTGGAATATACATTTATAATAAGAAAGCTTATAAAGTTTTGTCGAGCAATCTCCCACACATACATACATGGTTGAGCAATCTGCCACACATTCATACATGATCGAGCAATCTCTCATTACTTGCATGCCGCACCAAGGATATGAGAGCCTGATAGAAGATGTAGTCGAGACATGTCCTGCATACATCTTTCTCTCTCTCTACCCGTCTCTTGCACTCACCATTCCGCTTACCTTTAGAGGTCTTTAGACCATGCACACGTGGCAGCAGGCCAGACAGGTAAATCATGGCGACAGACGGAATAGTCGAGCGATCTCCTATCTCCATCTCTTTCTTTTTGGCTCCCCTGCATGCACATGCGCACTGCAAATGCTTTTATTCTGCTTTCATGCATTTATTGGTTACGGTGCCTACGGCGGGCGGCATTTAACTCAACTGTCATTGCTCCACCAATTGTCGAGCTGACTAAACTGTCATTCTAGGGATGATCGCAATTTGCTGATTACGCAACTGGTACTGAGTGATGTGTTGCAAAGATGTTCCACAACCATTCTGGAGAAGCCCGAAGCCGACCGGATACCAGCGGCACTAGATGTCTGTCTTGAGCTGTTAGAGAATTATTGGGCTGCGTTTCAGGACAATCACATGGGACTGATTTACCAGTCGCCAAATGAGGACTACCACATTGAAAACTCGTATGCAGCGATCGAGATTGCTTACGTCAACGTACGCACCCGCATCTACGAGCAGAAACGCTTGTTCGAGCCTTCACCGTTAGTCGCGATCCCCGCGACCTCTCACGCCAATATGTAAGGAGGATGGAAGCTGCCAATCATAGACGTTCCTATGTTTTCCGGACGACGCGAGGACTGGGAGACGTTTCGAGATCACTTTCGGAATCTCATACATGCGAACGCACACCTTAGTGACGTCGAGCGCATGTTTTACTTAAAGGCTCGGGTTCAAGGCGACGCAAAGAACGCAATCGAAACCATGCAAGTGACAGGCGCCTACTATGGCATGGGCATTACTGGAGGCCCGATATGAACACCCGCGCTTATTGGTACAAGACCACCTCATGGCTCTGCGCAACATGGCACCAATGCGACACGAGACTGCTGCTGAACTCCAACGACTGATGGATACGCTGGACCGTCATCGAGATTAGCTTCGAGCTCTTGATTGCCTCGTGGACATGCGGGACGACTGGTTCGTGTTGATAGCCACGACATGTTTGGATTCAGACACTAGAAGAGCTTGGGAGGACGAACTTGAGCGCGCTGATGCATACCGTGATATGGCAACTGATCATTCAGACACCTACGCTGTTCTTTCTGCAGAATCTTCACGGTCAGCGAAAGTCTCAACGAACCGAGATTACACGCCGAAACATGTAGAACAACGCCAGCAACGTAGCTTCAGGGCCTTGGCTCTTCGAGTGACTCCAGCTCCATGCGAGAAATTCCGCGACCCTCATTACATAGGTCGCTGTAACAGCTTCATGCGCCTAACTTCGATGGAGCGCAAAGCATTCGCCACGAAGGCGGTTCTTTGTTTCAACTGCTTGAGAGCGGGACACTCTTCATATAATTGTCCATCCCTTGGGACTTGCATTGTCTGCCAGAGTCGTCATCACACAATGCTTCACCCCACCGATCGTAAGCGAGAAGCCCCGCCCTCAAATGAACCTTCGCCGGCGAAGCTTTCTCGGATCAACAATACAGTTCAGGAGACATCTACAGCTACCCAGGATGCATCTCGCTCATGACCAGTTCTTTTGCCCACAGCCATGGTAAAAGTCAGTTGCGGCGACGGGCCATAAGTGATGGTACGAGCTTCACTGGATCCCTGTGCTGCATTGACCTTAACCTTAACCAGTTTAGCTTGCAAACTTTAAGCGTCCTTGCACAAAACGGCTATTGCTATCAGTGGAGTGGCGGGTGGTCCAATGGATCACGCTCGAACGCGCATTCACTTCCACATTCATCCAGCCGACGATTCTCCGTCTGTGTCCGTTAGAGTTTGTTGCCTCATCACAGGCAGAGCACCATCAAAGGACGTCATTCCGACTCATACCATTGGCACCACACTGCTTACTAGCCCGGAGACGACATGGCATGATAAGCTCATTTCCTTGATGCAACGTTTTTGGGAGGTGGAGGAAGTTCCTCGGGTCTCACGTCAGTCCCCATTGGACGAAGAGTGCGAAGTCATCTTTGCTTGTCACCACCGAACTTCCGAAGGACGATGTGTAGTTCGCCTACTGGCGAAACAAGAAATTCTGGAAATGCTCGGCGAAAGTTTCAATGGAGCGCTAGCTTCTCGTAGCTCTTTACATCGTCGATTAAGCCAAGACGTTGAAATGGCGAAGGCGTACAATTGTTTCATGATGGAATACGCTCGATTTGATTACATGAGACCTATACCTTCACCCGAACTACGCGCCAACGCTCGCCCGACATACTACATACCACATCATGGAATCTGGCAACGGGGAGATCATCACCGTTGCCTTGGAGTGGTCTTCAATGCATCTAGATCTACATCCACTGGCTATAGTCTCAACGATATGCTTTACACTGGGCCTAAGCTGTGACTTATGGAGAGTCATGCTCGCCCTATCTACCCCTGAGAACCTTGCAACTATTGTGTACAGACCATGCTTCAGCCTGGCCAGAGGCAGCCCGAGCACTCTTGAAGGATCGCTTTGTCGACGACGTCTTGACGGGATGTAATGACCTCCGAGAAGCCAAGAAACTACGGGATCAGCTTATTCATCTTCTGCAGCTTGACGGATTTCCTCTCCGCAAATGGGTAGCCAACCCACCTGAGATGCTGGAAGATCTACCCGAACAACATCGTCTCCGCCCGACCTGGCTTCAACTTTGCAGCGACGGTCTCATCAACGAACTCTGCGTTTGCTGGGACACACAGAATGATTGCTTTCGGATGACTCCACCCAAGATAAACCCACATGATTCGACGAAGCGAAGCATTTTAGCAACCACTGCGAGATTGTTTGATCCGTGCGGCTGGATCGCGCCCGTCATCCTGCTTGCGAAACTACTTGCCCAGGATTTGTGGAGAGCAGGCCTGGAGTGGGATGAACCGATTCCACATTCATACATCCACCGATGGACCGAATTTACAACGAATCTCAAGGCAATCGGTGAACTATCTATTCCTCGATGGATCGACACGCAACCCAATGCCAAGCTTCAGTTGCATGTATTTTCCGATGCTCGCTTGCAGGACTCATCATAAGCTGGGCACACCAACGCTCACTACATGGAAGCTTTCGAGCGACATACACTTACACGCTACATCGGACTTGGATTCTTGGAGGAAAAAGGAAACTTCGCTCTCACTTAGCAAAATGTGTTATTTGTGTCCGCTCTCGAGCTCGACCGTCCAACCAAGCGATGGCTCCTCTCCCCACAGCACGTGTAACTACCGGTCGACCCTTTTTGAAGACCGGATTAAATTACGCGGGACCCTTTCAAATCCTATCAGCTAAGGGCCGAGGCATACGTTCAGCTAAAGGCTACATAGTTGTCTTGGTATGCTTTGCTACCAAAATGCTGCACCTAGAACTTGTTGGCGACATGACAAACGACAGCTTGATGGGAGCTTAACGAGATTCTTCAGTCGCAGAGGCAAACCCTCAGAGACGTGGAGCGAAAACGGGACGTATTTCCATCGTGCTGATTTTGAGTTACGGGATGCTTTCGAATCTTCGCAGCTGGATTGGACAGGTCTTTCTGGATCCCTGGTGACACATGGGGTTACCTGGCACTTTATCCCCCCCCCCGGAGCTCCTCACTTTGAAGGCCTATGGGAAGCTGGGGTCAAGCTGGTGAAGACACATCTCAAACGCGTTTTGGGAACACGTAGGCTCACCTATGAAGAGTTTAGCACGCTGTTAGCATTGACGGGCGATCCTGACGATCTCGATGCCCTAACTCCCGGCCACTTTGCCATTGGAGGACCGTTGATCTCCACACCCGACCTCGGAATGCAAGGGCAAAGTCCCGATCAGCTTACCCATTGGAAGTTAGCCAAAGCTCTCCGCGACCAATTTTGGGTCCGTTGGAGTCTGGAGTACCTTAACACCCTTCAGCAGAGAACGAAATGGGCTCGTCCTCGAGGGAACCTCAAGGTCGGAGATATGGTTGTGGTTGTTGACCCCAGTCTCCTGTCAGTCAATGGACGATGGCCTTTGGCTCACATTCTACAAACCTACCCAGGCAAGAACGGTCTTGTACGAGTTGCCACCATCAGAACCTCCACTGGCGAATATGTGCGGCCAATCACCAAGTTGGCATCATTGCCTTTAGATGCTCTGCCGGAGCATCCACCTGTGGCTGTGTCAGTCAATTCGGATCATGGAAATTCCACTTCAACGGCGGGCGGATAGAAGATGGTCGTCCAAGGAACGAGGCGGATGGTATGTTTCTTTCGACTTCTCTCCAGCGGAGGGCGCCATTTTGAGTCGTCTATGGTGCTCTCACCGGCTACCGCTAGTCGGCTGGTTCAGTTAGTCCTCACGCCCTGCCCAGAGCGGACGTGTGTTGTCGCATCGTGTGTTGTCGCATATCAGGATCTATCAAGTGTGCGTGTTGTGAGTCATGAACCGTTAAGAACCATCTACCAATGTAAGCCTTAAATCAAAGTTCAGAATAATAAACCCAGATCACAAACCAGAGCATCGACTTAAATTCTCCGATCTCTCATCACCCTCTCTCTCCATCCAGAACAAAACACTATTAGAAAATTCGTTAAGAAAAACAATAAGCTAACGTAAACAAACGAAAATAAAAATGTTAAAAAACCAAAGTAATTGTGAACCATCACCTGATTTACAGTCTCATCGCCTCTCACGATCGGGGTGCTAAATTTAAGTAAGTCCCCTAGCTTCTAACTGTGAATTTAAAATTTCATTTTTAAAAGTCCGCAATGTTAGTAAAAAAATTGGAATATTTATTATGCTAGCATCAAGCCCAATAATATTTAAAAAAAGTCGATTAAAGTATAGTTTTAACTTTCGTCACAAAAAAATTTGATAAAATAATAAATAAATAAAAATTAAAGAACTGACAGTAGTTTACATGTAAAAATAAAGTAAAACTTTAACGAAAAAATATCCGATTACAATTTTCATTTTTTCTAAACGTTTATCTACGTTATAAGTTGAACCTTCTTGATTCTGATTGAAATTTGAGTAAAATGCTATTCCTTAAAGTTAAAATACAACGCCTTATTGAAAGAAAAAGAATAAATTACTTATGATGATAGGTTGGGGTCTAGTGGAAAGATCTCTCAGGACAGTAATGAATGTTTTTAATAAAACATGTAGGGTTAGTAGTAGTCTAATCGCACTCTCGAACGATCAAAATACAGTTACAAGGTTCAATAATCTCGGCATTGTCCGAGATCAGCTTTGAATAGGCACAATTGCAGATATTGGTCATATAAAAATCCTCACTGGATGGGAGAAGATAAATCGCAGTATCCGTAGAAATTGAATCTTTGGGCTGCAATACTTAACAGTAGAATTATAGGACCATTTTTCATTGATGGTAACTTAAATGCTTAAAACTATGGAGCTATGCTTCGACATTTGGTAGTTCCTGTAAGCAGAGAAATAGCTGAAACATATGGTTTCAGCAGGACGGTGCAGCTGCTCACTATGGACAAGAATTTCGCGCTTACTTAGATGAGATATTTGTTGATCGGTGGATTGGAAGGAGGGGCAAAATTTAATTACCAGCTAGGTCACCTGATTTGACGCCTCTAGATTGTTTTTATTGGGTTTATCTGAAGGATCGGTTGTTCAAAACAAAACCCCAAAATTTAGATGAATTACGGCAAAGGATCATAGATGAGTCAGCTCTTATTCACATTGAAATGATCCAAAATGCTATTGATACTTTTTATCATCGACCAGCTTACTGTCAAGAGGTGAATGGAAAACGATTCAAGTACTTAAAATAAGATGCTGTGATGATTAATGCTAATAATCAAATGACTCACATAAATCAAGCACCCCAATCGTGAGAGGCAATGGGACTCACGTAAATCAAGCACTTTAAAGGGAACAGATTTTGCTACTTCCAAGTTGTTGCTCCTGGGTAACGCTAGATGTAAAAAAATGACCTCGATATTTTTCGCAAACATCTGAGACGAAGCAGTACAGATTTGACCCGACCCAAACCTGGGTCAAGCCTAAAAACCTTCAGCTGAATTTCAAGGTCATCCATAACCCATGACCCGAGTATATGATTCGACGTAAAGTTTCCTACTGTATATCATCACTATATATATCAGGCACATGCGATAATTCGAAACGCATAGAAATTATTTTTAACGTTCTGAAAACTTTGATTTTTTTGCTAATAAATTTCATCGAAGCTAGGTGGTTGTCTACCAGTCAATGATAGAATAAAGAGTGAACCTCTTATATATAGCACTAATGAATGCTATTAATTTTATGCGTAAAGATTATTTTGTATACCATGATACTCATGTGGTTACGTATTTAACATAAGTTATGGCATATACTTATGAAATGTACAAATAATGAATTTGTAAACTTCCTGTCGGTAAATATCAAAGGAGAACCTATAAGGAATTTACAATTAAAAATACCAAAGAAATTATGTACGACGCACAGTGGTCCCGAACTCCCAAAAAGCTGAAAAAAATCGAAAAATCGATTACCGATTTCGATGTTTAGTGTATGTTCGTACGTTCATACGTACCCGCTCATTACATTTCTAGTTACTGCAAGTGATTATATAGAATAATTTATAACATTTTCAATAATTAAATTTCAGAACAACAGAACGACTTTTAAATTACTCGGCTGGAAATTTTCGCCATTACAAAGGATGTTCGTCAATGTGAACTGGAAGTTTTAATACAAATTCTAGAAAATGCGCTTTCGAACAGAATTGGAGCTCTTTTTCGAATCCAGGAAAACGAGCATGAAAGATTACAAATTCTTCTATCCAAAATGAGATTGATATAGAAAAGTAAATACAGATCACTGGAAACCATAAATGATCAGTTTTTCTCCTTTTACTTCGGTCACTGCTATCAGAGAACTTACTCGAAGGTCGACTGCGTTGAGTATCAGATACCGATGATATCAGTTTTTGGTTCAAGATGTCTTTGGTTAATATCAGGCACATGCGATAATTCGAAACGCATAGAAATTATTTTTAAC
>JAAAKG020005900.1:0-21421 GCA_010014905.2 Druon quercuslanigerum | reverse complement strand
GCATAATAGTCTGAAAAGCTTAGTACATTCAAAATTTTTTGGAAAATTCCAGGGTATTAAACTTGTTCTTTGCCCGTTAAAAGAAAAGCATTTAGTGAAAAATCGTTGGTTTTTCCAGCGCCACTTAAGTGCTGAGTGCCTACTCGGTAATACTAATTTGTCAGAAGCAAACATCCTCAGTAACGCCGACAACGGCGTTACGGAGAAAAACTTTCAGGAAAAATGAATTAGAGACCTTCTATTCAGTCTTGGAACATGAATTCTTCACCTCAGATTTTTTTAAGGCTCTCCAAACAAGGGGATGTTTGATTAATTAAAGAGTTACGAGCTCCCGACGCGAACGACAGATTACGCTTGTCAGGGAAGAAATAACGAGTTATTAAAAGCTTGAATAGCAGCAGAAGGTAATTTTAGAAGCTTTTTCTTGTCACTCGCATGGCAGAGTTTAAAAAAGAATTGAGCAGAAACGAAAATCCCATTTCAAAATTTAATTATAAAAAATATCATCTGATATTTCATTGAGACTGGAAGATTGCGTCGATTTCCTTAAAATATAAGGAATATAAAAAATAAAATTAAAGAAGATAAAAGTTCAGATAAAACTTTTCAAGATATTACGAAACGAGTTTGGAATGTTTTACTATTCAGATTTAGTAATTCGCTAAAGGTGTGACAATATTCTCTCTGCAGGATAACTTGACGTTTACTTTCAAGATTTCCTAACTAAGGAAACCTGATTTGAATGATTTTAATAAAATTTTCCTACTGCGACAAACGAGAATATTTGTACTATTATAGACACTGTTGGTTCAGAATATTTAAGAATCACAAAGGATAAATATTACAAAAAATTTTATCAATCATTCACTGAGAAAGAAACTTTTTTGAAGGCCCTTTTTTTGTGCCCAACCTAGTTTTTTAAGAAAAAAATATAAATTGACGCAACAAAGCTCAAAATAATCGTCAATGCATGCCGTAAACGGATTTGTCAGTAGTTGGCCTGAAAATAGGAAACTACCCCTATATAAAGTTAGAAACTACACTGGTACCATGAAAGTAGTTGAAATAGTGTCTAATCGTTTTTCATCATAACAGTATAATATGTACCTCTATTATACTTACTCAGTGACGCTCCGACTCTTGAAAATTAAAAAACTACCCCTATGAGGGGGTGTAAAATACGTCATAAACGAACTTATATTTCGTGTCCGTATTGGCTTTCAATACGAGGTGTGAAGTGAATTTGCATACTGAAAAAACTGAGAATTATGAATCGAGCAATTGAATATACAAAACTAAAAAGGAAATTATGACTTTGAAATAATATGGCAAATTTTAAAGACAGAAGAAAATTGTAAACTACTTAGTGCAGAATGCAATGAAGAGCAGAGTAATTAAAAATCATTATTCAGACTCGAGAAAATTGTAATTTTAATTCTTACTTTAAAGTTAGAAAGAGCCTCTCTGGCAACTTTAACCATAATAATTACTGTAACTATTATTATTTTTCTTATATTTTTCGTTTTTTAAAAATTTGTCTCCGTTTAAATTTTAAAAAAAATTCATTATATAATCCTATGTTACATTAAATTATTATTTTAAGAAAGTGCTTAATTCAGAATAATAAAGGGAAAAAGATTTTTTTCTTTTGAATATGAAAAAAACATCCTCTGGTGGGAACGAGTGCTCTAATTATTCTGAGTTTTTGAACAAACAAATCCATCTTCGAATATTTGACGATTAACTCCTTATGCTTCCAACTATCATCTTAAAATAATGCTTGTTTAATTTTTCTGAACTCAAATTCAAGAAACCTCTTTATACTAATATGTTTTTTTTATTTAAAGATATGTTTAGTATTTTAAAGAAGCACTTTCTGTGCACCTTGAAATTTTATCAAAGTAGTAAAAAGAAAAGAGAATTGTTAAAGTGAAATCGAGCTTAGAAAAAATGCAATTGTGGCGGAAGACACGAGAAACCTTTTAACAAAATCTCAACAAAGCACAGTTTTCTCGAATCTTTGGGTACGCAGAGACAAAGCTTTTAGAAGAGCAAATCCTCTACACATTCAATTAACTAAATTATGTACCGCATAAGATTTGCTTAAAAATTTGATCTAAAAATTGTTTACCTGCGTTATAATAAGAATAACTTTGTTATAAAATAACACAATCCTGACTTAAAACTCATGTTTAAATATCCCTATTTTCCCGCCTAATCTTTTCATATTAATTAAGAAGGACCTTTTGGTGAAAATTAAAATTTGAGTCCCGCTACACTAACCAAAGTTAATTAATGCAAAAGAATATTCCTTTTTTAAAATTTTTAACATCAAATTACTGGCTAAATTATTTTCATGGTAATGCCAATTTTTTCTACCTTAAATTCCTTTCAAATTAAGGAGGGCCCTGCACTTGAAATCGAAGAATCTCTGGGGGGCGAAATATGTTGTTTTTTCGAGGAAATTAGGCAATACATATTTTTCTAATTTGCAAACAGAATTTTTTCTATAAATTATGCGTATTTTTTTTTGTTTGAACACATACTTTGATAATGAAGATATCTTGTAAGTTTGATACTTGCTAAACAACTTTTATAGCCAGGAGAATTCTTTCTAAAAAAGTTTTACGAATAATGTCTCTTGTTCTTATGCGACATATTTCATAGTTCACGAAAAAATTCAAAAACTACATACTGCTACAAAAGCTATCTAGCAAGCATCAAACTCAAAAGATATATGTATTGTCAAAGAGCGAGTTAAAAAAATTAGCAACAAATTTAAATCGATGTTTGATATTTTTGGAAAAGTCGTTGCCATTTTGTTAATTTTGAAAGAAGAAGATTGAACGCTATTTGAATCAAAAACAAAAGATTTTTTTTTGCAATCCGGAAAAATACATATCATCTTATTTCCTCTAAAAACAACATATTTCGTCCTCGAGACATTCTGCTGTTTCAAGTGCAAGGCCCTGTCTGATTTAAAATGGATACGGTCATCTGAGTAGAAAGAATACTATCAATGGTGCGCGAATAGTTTAATTTTATTTATTTTTGGCATTGGATTAATTGCTTTTTTCGCTTCTCGATTTATTTTGATTGTACAGATACAAGCTAAATAAAACCAAGCTACATTGAGCCAATAAATATACTAGTAAACACACCATGCACTGCTCTCGTGATATATATTACGCTTTAATTGATATGTCTTCGCCAATCTCGTTAAATAAAGTCTCACAAAATCACATGAATAATCATATAAATTTGCAAATACATTTACCACAAAAAACATAACTTACTTTCATCTGATCCTCGCCGAGGAAATTTTATTTGAAATTTTAAATTGAAACCAAAACTTTTAGCAAACAATCTGAAAATGTAAAACTAAATAACTGATTATAACAATATATAATGAAAAACCTAAATCCAAAATAGCTGCAATGAAGATTACATAACTCATTATTATTTGCCAAGAATTTACATATTCCTAAGTGAAAATTGACTTAACACTTTGCAACCAGAAAATTTTCCTCATTTCCATATCCCTGTATTACATAAATTTTGATTTAAAATGGATTTACTTGTAATGAATAAACTTTCCATGAACGTAAATTGAATTACACGTACAATTTACGAACATAAGATTCTGAAAAATGACAGTGAGACTGCTTCTAACTGTTGAACTATTTCTGTTATAAAATCTTTTAATTCTTAAAAAATTCAACGTTTTTAAATTGTAATTAAAGATTTTGTTCCACTACATTCAATGATGACAAATATTTTCTATCAATTTTCTAAACGCTACAGTATTATTACTTTGAACGTTATCACTGTAAAATTACACAAAATACTAACTAACTAGTGTAGAAAATTGATTAAGTTACCCACTACAGCTCGCGGGAAACGGAATGTAAGCTTCTAATGTGTCCTCTAAGGGTTTACATTTTTCTCGTACCTTCTTCCCTATTCCTTTATACACCTTACACACTCTTACTTGGTGGTGGAAGAAAGACCTACAGTTTAAGGTGGGTTCCGAACCACCAAGAGCCTACACTTAAGCGTAAAAAAAAATAATTTGAGAGACCATAAGTTGGAAATATTTACTTTGGAACATTTTTTGCAGGATCTCCCTAGGTATACTTATTTAAAATATGTTGGAACCTAGATTTGTTCATGGTTTCGTTCATGACATTTGTGCACAGACTTTTTAAAATTGAGGATCCGGATGCAATAAGAGCACATAAAACTTTCTTTCGGAAAAGTCTTCGAATTTTAATTTTTAAAAGATGTATATGGATGTGAAATTTGATTGCGCATCTTTTTTTCTTAAGACAAAAAGTTGTTACTTTTTAGTTTAAAAATCACAGCCAAAAAACTTTCATTTTTGAAAAAGTCGATTTTAATCCGTTTTTCACTTCAACTCGTGCTCTGTTCGTCATTTTTCGGAACTTTAAAATGAAATTTTAAGCAAATATACCTAAAGGTATCCTTCGATTTATAGAGGAATTTTGAGAACGCAAAGACTTCTCGTGACAAAAATGCGGCAAAAAGTATGAAAACATTTTTGGAAAAGTCTTAGATCAAAATAATTCATAGTTTAAGAGTTGTGATGATTTTAGTTGTGTCAGCGCTGGAGTTTTCGAGTGTACTATAGACTTTGGGGCTTACCGCCAGCGCCGCCACACCGCGATCTCTCGCTAGAGAGTTTTTTTTTATAATATGATAATGATTAAATTTGTTAGTGCATATCAATTTAGCAAAAGTAAGTGGATAAAACACCCATGAATAATGTTGGGGTTTTTATGTATTTTTCCGGTTTATTTAGATGCAAATGTAAGAAATTCTAATGTTACCTAATGTTCACACCAGCATACGGCTTAACTCGTAAGTGACCTTCAACATTTGCATTGTAAACAAACCTATGCAAAAGTACTGTTTCTAAATCCATTTTCGAGTATATTTTAAAATAAAAACAGATCAATTAGTCCTTATTCACTGGGTAGTTCACATCTGAGTGTAAAGATTATATTGAATCTAGTTTGAATATTTTTTGCTTCATAAAAGTGATTTAATAAGATAAGTGGCGATTTTTCATTTTACATTAAAATGAAAAATATACTGCAAGCTTTTTGAGGTAGAAAACGAAAAAGATACGAAAATACATGGGCGCAAAATTTACGAAAAACTTCCAAAAACAAGGTAAAAGTTTGAATAATTTTTCTACTTAAATTATAAATTACGACTGTTTATGTCATTTCCCAATCAGTTTTTATTATTAGAATTTCACAGAATCCAATTATTAAAAAAATAAAAATTGGAAAACAATAATTGAACCAAAATTAAATGAAAAATATTTGTTTTATGTGGATTTTTAGGGAGAAGAATATATTTCAAATTCGAGGAATCTCAAAAATTCGTCAGAAAATAATTCAAGTTTATAAGTGTTTTATCAAATGACTTTCGTTAAACTGTTATTTACTAAGAGATTTAATTATTATCGTATTAAAATCAAAAACACTCTAGCGAGCGAACGTTGTGCGGCGGTATACCTCAGAGTCTATAGAACACTCAGCGCTGACATTAACTAAAATCATCACTACTCCTAAACTATTAATTATTTTAATCTGAAACTTTTTAAAAAACTTTATCATAGTTTTCTCCGCATTTTTGTCACGAGAAGTCTTTGCTTGCTCAACATTCGCTCGATAAACAAAACGCTGGAAGTTACAAAAGTCCAATTTACGCCGAGCATCAGAAAAAAATTAATAAAAATTATTCAAAAATTTTATTTTGAATTCCTGTTCATCTATGAATCGACTTTTCCAAAAAAAGTTTTTTGGCTCTTATTTTTAAACTAAAAAAGTTAAAAAAAATTTGTTTCAAAAAAAAAATGCGCAATCAAATTTCACATCCATATATTTCTTTTAAAAATTCAAATTTGAACATTTTTTCGAAAGCCTCCAGGGGACATTGTTTTCGCATGAGAAAATTTTATGTGCCGTTATTGCATCCGAACCCTCAATTATAGGTTAACGCATCGACAACTGTAATTTGGTGACTGTGAATTCTCTTTTGCTTTAGCTTCGTCAGCTTTAATGAACACATTATCATCAGATACTTCGTGCTAACTTTTCTACATATATCGATTGTATTATATATTTATTTCTAACCTAGGTCCGGAACTGCTTATTCAGATATTGCAAAATAGAGAAGAAATTTTCTTTGTGTCTTTGAGTCGTTTATAAAAGAATTAAAATTTTGTTTGTTTGATGTTGTCTTTACAAATTAAACAAAACCTAAGCATCCTATCAAAAAGTAATTGATAAACAATTTGTGGAACTTTTGTCGAAGCACATGTTTTTTCGTATTTCTAATATTTTGACCGCAAAATGAAGGTTTTTATTTTTCATTGTTTGTATGATCAAAATTGGAATTTTCGATTTTTTAAGAAAATTTAAAAAGTTGTTTTGATAATCTTGTAGGGATTTTAAAAATCAACTTTTGTCTTTTCTTGGCTTTTTTCATATCATACGTTGTTTGGCTTAAAATTTTCTTTCTTTTTTATTTTGAAAATGCTATAACTCTGAACATTTTTCTTATAGAAAAAAGTCTTAAAAGTGTTAATCTTCGAAAAAGTCGTCTCAAAAATTTTGAAAATGCTCAAACTTTTTGAATTGTTAACCAAAATAGCTGACTAACGAACTTGAACTTCAGTTTCCGACACTTAAAGAGTATACCAAAGGATTCCTTCAAAAGCATCGGACTTGCAGCCATACATACAAAAATACATTCATACAGACATACAGGCAGACACATTCGTAAAAATCTATTTTTCCGGTTCAGAGAATCTCACACATGGCCTCCACAATGGCGCCGCTGACCTGGCTGCAGTCAGAGGGCCCGAAACTGTGTGGGGCCCGCGGCTTATCAGCTACTTTTTTATAATATGAATCTTTAAACTAATAATCAGCTTAAAATTAGGAAAAATCAGAGAAAGTTTCCTTTAGCAATTTTGAAATTTCCCTTGAATAAACATGTATAATTTACGCTTATTAGAGTAAAAAAAATCGTTTGATCGCTCCTGCGGCGCGCGACTGTTACTTCTCATACTCCGCGCTCGACAATAAATATATCTGTCGCTTCGCGCTCGACAATGTATTTACATCACGGTACATTCTCGGTGCTTGTATGCCACCAGATGCATTCCCATGACTTTTAAAATTAAAGATCAACAAATCGATAACTGTAAGTTAGTAATTGTGAATTATCTTTTGATAAAGCTCCTTCGGCTTTAACGAAGCCATTCTCATTATGTATCTCCTGCTTCGCAATGTAAACAATGTAAACTTTTCTGCATTATGTGCAATACTATTATATCAAATGTATATTATATTTATTTCTGCACCTCGGACTAGTATTGCTTATTCAGACATTGCAAAGTAATGTACAAATTTTATTTTTCATGATTATTTTAATATATGCCCCTCTAATAATTTTGTAATAATTTTTATTCTCAGCTATCATGAAAAATGTATAATTTTAATAAATGTATATTATTATAATTTATAATATTTATTGGTATTTAAACATACACATTTGCATTATCTTCTTTTTAAAATAAAAAAACGTGCGCTTCATATACAAAAATTTTGTTATTAAATTTTTTATTGCAAATTGTGTAGCTTTCCCATAAATTGAATTTATTTATTTTCAATGTTGTTTTTTTCAATTTAAACCAAAAATACGCATCCTAGCGTAAAGTGGTTTGATGAAAATTTGTAGATATAATTTGGGTGAAAAATGTTGTTTTTCTCATTTTAAATTACAATTTTGTAAATCTTTTTTAAATTCACAATTTTTTCCTTTGTGTGTTTTCGTATTTTTCAAGGGTAAATAAAAAACTACGCATTTTATCAAAAAATTGTTAATAACAAGTTTGTAGATCTTTTTTAGATGACCAAATTTTGCCTATATTGTTTTCTTATCTGGTGTCATTCGTCTAAAAATGTAACTTAATATTTATCCACACATCTTTTGTCGTATCTTGCATAGTTTGACTAAAAAAATTAAATTTTTTATATTTCATTATTTTTTGTGCCATCAAAATTTGACTTTTCAATTTTTCGAAAAAATGAAAAAAGTTCTTATGATAATTTTGTAGGGCATTTAAAAATTACAAAATTTGGTGGCTAGGGGTCCCTTGTCGGGATGTGGAGGTTATGACGATTCAGCGAACATGAAAACGTATTTTTAATAAAATAGTTAAATTTTCAACAAAAAAGACGAATTTCCAACAAAATACAATAATTTTTAAGCTTACAACCGAAAATGGAATATTTTTCAGTTTAAAACATTTTTCAAAAAAAAGTCAACAAAATAGTTCAATTTTCAACGAAAGAGATGATTATTCGACTAAAATGATGAAAATCTTCAACAAAAAAAAATGAATTTTGAACAAATTAGTGCAACTTACAACCAAGTAGTAGAAAGGAGTTAAAAAAATTAGATAGATAGTTTTAAAATATTCAGTTATTCATACTTTCTATGCATTTTTAATGTGTTTATTTTTAACCTTCACGTTTTAGAGATGTGAAATTTTAATTTTAAAAGCTATAAATTGAAATTTTTAATTCAATTCGAAATTGAATACACAACCCTTCATCAAAAAACTATAACAGAATATGCATCATATGGATTGAAGTGAGATCTGCCATAAAACACACGTAATTTGCTTGTAATCTACTCAATTTTCATAAACAACTTACGGAACACAGAAAATTACTATGAAGAATTGTGTTGTTACTAAAGCTGCTTTAAGTCATTGTCAGAGTGACTGTTTGAATAAAAAATGAATGCAAAATTAATAGATAGGAAACCAATATCAAAATAAAATAAATGAAAAAATAAAATCATAATTGCAAAGTAACTTCACACTCCGAACGGAATGAGCTACGAACTTAGGTACGTAGATTATAATTAACTAGCAATATTATAACGCACGCGTGCTACAGCGCGCGAGAAACATTGCGTTACCAACAACAGTCGCAACGTTTCGGGCGAGTACCGTTCGACCAACGGCAGCTGCGCCGTATATTAATATTAATATATAGTATATTATTAATAAAAAAAATAAATATAATACGGTTAAAAATTAAAGATGCGTTTTTTAAATTTCTTAACAAATTTTCTAAACATTGATTTTAAATTAGATTTTAAAATCAATGTAATATTAAGCTTGAAATTAGAAGTACAAATTAAAGTTATAACAATTATTAAATATTTAAAGTAGCAATTGTACCAACAATTTCATTTATTTATTTAATAATTTCAAATTCAAATTGACAAAGTTTGAAATATTATTTCAATACAAAATGAACATTTGTGGCTAATCGAAATTATTTGTATAATTGATTAAAGTTGGAAATTATAGTTATAAAGTAAATAAAATGCATTGCACATTAAAATCTTACATTCTTGCATTTAATAATTCTGACTAATTTCCTAATTTATATTTATTATAAAATCAAAAATGTTTTAATTTGTGCAAAAAAAAACAATTTTTACAATATTAATTCAATCTTTAATTATAATAATTATTAATCATGTTTGGAATTAATTACTATGATTATAGTTTACATTATTACTATTATTTAAATAATGTGCTTCTTACTTATATCTTGTGTATAAATAATACCTCTAACGTACATGCCCCTCGCACCCTGTACGCACCACATGCCTCGCATTCCGTGCGAGTAACGTGCCCCGCACGTTTCCTATCTGGGTTTTTTTCTAATTTTAAATTTTAGGGTATAATTATTGAATGAAAAAATATTTTGAGAACCAGCTGGCTTAAAACGCTTACTTTGAAAAATAGAATTATTTATATTATAACTCTCTACTCAGCCCCATTTATTGATATTGATATGAATAGATTCATTTATTTGCTATTCCAATGTAGAAGAATTTTTTTATGCAGTTATTTCGTATATTTTAACAAACATAATTTTTATACAATAGACTTTCATCCAACTACATTTTTATTTACATAAACAATTTTGATTTAAAAAATTCAATTATTAGGCAGTTCAATACATAGAATACTGTTCTTTTATGCAAAATCATTTCTTTCTATTCAAATAATAAAATTTTTGTATAATACAAAGCCAAAAAACCTATTTCATGGATCTAAACAATTAACTATTGCCATTGGATAAGTTTTTATTGCAAAATAATCAATAAAAACTGTCAGTCTAACAATTGACATTGTTACTAATAACTCGTAAAATACAGCAGATACCAATCATATTCATTAATTTGCTTATAAAAATAAAAAAAACACATGAACTTAATCTGCAATTTCAATTTCCATTTAGCTATTCAGAATATTAGAGAACATGCAGTTCTCATCTAAATTATAATCCTTAATGATTATTAAAAAAAAATCTGCCCGCACAAATTTTTGTGGATCTTTTCTGATTCTATTGAGCAGGGAAGAAATGAGATCGTATATAATTACTTTTAGACGAATAATGCAGCACATAAAAGAAGGATTGGGTGTCTCTATTCTCAATAAAGAAAGAGATATTTAACGAAGCAGTAAAAGGGCCAATCAATTTTACTATCTCGAGCAAAGCCAATAAAGGATATATGCCCACGGTGAAGTACGCTTTCTTGAGAATAAGTAAATTACGATGAGATCTTTACTGCTAATCTAGTTCCAGCAACAGTCTCAGCTACAGCGAATTGTCCTCCATTTAGCACTAAATATTCGTATAAACTATGCAATTAGAAACTTATTCATGGCTCTACGTTTTGAAATGGTAAGCCACAGAAACGCCAGAAACCAGGTAAACGTCGCATAAATCAAGTAAACTGGCTTTATCAATATTTTGAACAATGTAGTTCGCAGAACTAAAATCGTGAAATTGTGTAGTCAAACTCTGATAAGCATTCATAACAACGAATGTTATCTCTCTCAACATTCTACATTTATAATATAGGTGTATTTTCACTGCAATGGAATTGCAGTGACAGTGTACTCGCCTACTGTTCATCACATTAAACCATTAATAATTTAAACAAAAAATTACAAATTAAGAAAAATCTTTGAAGTCGAATGGAGAATCTAAGTAAAATAATTGAAACAGCTTTTCCCAGATGAACACTTAATTACTAATAATTCCGAGGGAAAATGAAATATCGGATTTTAAACTTTTTTTGTTGTCTGAGGGTAATTTAGTTGCATTTGGTTGAAGATTCGCAAATTGAATTATTTTGGGTGAAAGATTTGAATTTTTGTTTAAAAATGTGTATGCTTTTATTTATAAAATAATTCTTATAAAAAAAATTACCTAACACATTTAAAGATTTGTACTTTAAGTAGGCAAAAATGTAATATATAACGTAAGGATTCTTTAATTTCAAGGCTAGAGGGGTTCTCGTCTCTATCGCGACCTTTAGGTTATTTTTGACCCGCGATCATCAATGGCTGCCCCGGTCTTGTATCGATAAGGGCGCTGTAAGCAACTTTTTTAACTGCACATGTTCTAAAAAGCACAAAGCTATTTGAAATCAATACATAATATTCATAATAATAAAGATAGATACACTCTACTCTCCGTTTAGTAACTCGCGGTTAAGTAATTCCTAGAACTGCTAGCGGAAAGATGCAGTGTGCTCCCATAGTGCAGTGCATATACCCACTCGAGTATATAGTACGATATTAGGCATTCCAATTGAAAGCGGTTCAGACGGCCCCTACTCGTGCAGATAAAAAAGTGGCGGTTCCTTAGCTTGCATTCATGTAGATGTTAGTATTAACGTACGACGTAAAAATACAACATTTTCTTGAAATAAAGAATTTGCCAATTAAAAAGCCATGCCAAGATAGCTGGAACTGTCAGAATTGTTAGCATAGTTCTTGAAAAGGGGCTGCAACGACATACGAGTTCTTTAGAGAAATATTCTAAATGTAAAATTAAGTTATAAAGGTCGAAATAGTCATATTTTGCAAGCGTAGAATGCATTTCCCCAATTCTGTTTCTTCCTTTTATTCGTTGAAGACTCTTCAGTGCTACGAAATACAATCAACTGTCCGAAAGGTAAGGTTAGAGTACCCGATCTGATACACAAACCTGAAATTTTTGATATTTTATTTTATTTCGCGACACTGAAAGTCATCGTTAATCGTAAAAAGAATGAAACATGACATGAGGCTCTTCGGGCCTCACTTTCATTTTTTAGCCACTGACACGGAGGAGACTGTACTGGGACCGTGGTGGTAGGTGACGGAACTGCGCAATTTAAAATAACCGTCTACGGGGGACTTCAAATAGGGTCGACTTTACTGTGTAAGTTTTTGGTTTCATTCCTAGATGAAAGCCGAAAATGGGCAGATGGAACTATATGAACTCCCATTTTATACTACACTGCTGAAGGCTGGTGACCTTCTCCGTATAAAGCACCAACCATCTGCGAGACTCTCGGTTCCATTTCTGTTCCCACACTCCGCCTTCATTAAACAACGGTTGGTGGGACTTATGTAACTAGGATTTCCACGCTACGACTGCTTACTACTTAATTTGGACATGATTGCGACTCACAAAATACATTTCTCGCACAAAGATGGCAGTTGGGCGTACACTTTAAGCAATGAATAATACAAACAATAAAATAATTGACGAAAGGCATGCTCTCGGTAAATGTAAAGTTTCAGGCGCTGAATGGAGACTGGGTGTTTGGAATGCTAGAGGGGTGAATGATCTTAAAATGAGAGAATTACGATAAATTTAAGAAAGCTAGATATCTTATGTGTACCTAAAACAAAGAAAAAGGGATGCGAAATTAGAAAGATAAAAAATGGTAAAGCGAATCACATTATAGTCAAGGGGTCGGTTTCATATTGAATAAAAGAGCAATTCAGCCATTCAGGGATGTTGCTGGTTTTCATGGTGATAGGAGCGAACTAAAATACGCCTCCTAGGACACTATATAATAGAATAAGTACTTTCTATCATGGTGAAAGAATCTTTCTACTAGTAGATATGAACGGATAGGTTGGCTTCATGCCAATAGGTTTAATGATCCATGCATTTACACTCAATGTAGAGGAGATAACCACAGTATAATTTACTCGATTTGTTGCAGATGAAGTACTAAGAGGACTAGTAAAAGAGACCAGGGTCATGAGGGGTTCCAAATTCAATTATTATTATTATCTTCTAATTAGTTAACTTTTAATTTGGAGATTTCTCGTAAATTTGAAGATTTTATTTTAAAAGATCAGAAACCGCAGGTTTGGTACGGAAAATCGACCATTAGGGCTAGATTCAAGATTTATAATTTTAAAGACTTGTTCTGTTCGGATCTATTACTTTAAAGGACTTCTTTTGATTTCCATACTCAAATGGGACGTCACTCGAGACTCTTAGAATAGACAGAATCCCTCTAGAAAAATTTCAAGCCATTTAAATTCTGCCGCTCTTTATAAATTCCTGATATGACTAGGGAATCTCAATACATGTCGGCTTTGCATGTCGGTTGATACCAATTGGTATCGAACCAAATTCTGCACTGATCAGTCAGAATAATTTCGGGCTCGAAGAGGTGATCAAATGGGTGCATTCTATTTAATCCTTGAAGTGAGTCTATTTACGAGTGCTGATCTAAAAACGTGTAATTGTATTGAACTGAGCCCCCAGT
Source organism: Druon quercuslanigerum (assembly GCA_010014905.2). NCBI lineage: Eukaryota > Metazoa > Arthropoda > Insecta > Hymenoptera > Cynipidae > Druon > Druon quercuslanigerum. The sequence goes on along the minus strand of JAAAKG020005900.1, from coordinate 7,723 downwards.
TGAGTTTTGATCCAAATTTGTGTAGAGGTTAAAAAGATGTACCTCAATTGTCTAGTATCTAAAACTTATGAGACTAATCCCATTCGAGAGCCGCTCACTCAACAATTTTTACTTTCTCTCCTGATCCATTTTTGATTTAAGAAATGTTTCCTGAAGTTTTTGTCACATATACAATTATCTTATCACGATTGATATTTACTAGAGTAAATTTTGAGTCAGTAGAGAATTGTTCGATTTATTGTTAGGTTTCACAACTCTCAGTTATGTCACATATTGATTATCTAGCTTACCCTTCTAGAAATAATAAATTGAGATCGATAAGAAACAATATAACTAATATCTCAATCATTCCGAAACATATATCTTAATTGAGACAAAACGATTGAGAACGATTGATCATTTTGTATTTCCAATTGTTTACAATCGGATAATTGGGATTTGCCATGTTATGGCAGCGCACTTTCGTCTTACGGGAATTAATTAAAGACAATTATTTACTTTTTTGAATAATTTAAATTTGAAACAGTATATATTATGAAACAAAGGAAATAAACATTTTTAAATCATTTTTACCAGATGAAAGTGGAGTTACGAAAACAATTCGAAAATATAAAATCAGATGCACGATAAAAATAAAAAAGTTGATGTTGTATTAATGAAGCAAAATTTTTATTTTTTATGATGCGCTCTTGGATTATTTATTCTAGTGAAAATGTTATAAATGGCTATAAGTTTTATAATCGGTTGATATTAAAACAAAGTAAGCGAATATTTTATAAATATGAAGAAATATTTTTTATGCGAAAGAGTTTACAATTTTTAATTCTCCGGCATTATTAGCACATAAATACATCTTATGATAAAAAATATTTGTAATAATTCAACTTTAAATATTTTTAGTTTATTGATATATAAGTACTCAAAATGATGGAAAAAATTCTTTCTACATTGAACAGTAAATTTAAATCAATGGCGGTATTGTTATATTCGTTAATCTTTAAGGTATCACTTTACTTCAACCAGTGATAATTGACGTAAAAACAACTTTTTCTATTTTTCGCAAGGTAGCCACTAAAATCGAAGAAAAAGTTTGGAATCATAACTCGTTAAATAAAATTTAAACCAGTCAATAAAACTCAAAGTTTAAGTTTTTTAAAGCTGAACATTTTTTATTTGAAGTATTTAAGACTAAATTGCAAATTAAATCAATCAAAGTGAAAGTTTTCTGATCCCTGAGCGTTTTAAATATATAATTAAAACATTAAAAACAGCCATTTCGAGTTCAAGCGTTTAGTAATATATGTGAAAATAACAAATCCTTCTAGAGTCTTTTCATAAATGCACTTATGCACTTATGCTAATGCACTTATGCACTTATGCTATAGCACTTATGCTATTACATATCCAATACTTACAATCTTTACACTTCTAATCTATGCGACTTCCGTTTCCTTATTCTTTCACTTGTTTATCCTCCAATTTGCCATTTTTTCACATTCATACTTTTATTCACTCCCATTCGCTCCCCTAGCGGCCTCCAACTCCTTCATCCATTTTTCTCATAATCCATTCTCCCCTAGAATCTTAACCACATTCTCTTGCCAGCTTCTTTTATCTTCCATTCCTCTCCCACATCCTTCCCATACGTGCTCCCATGTTTTCTGCTCCCATTCACATATTCTACACTTTTTGTACTCTTTCTTTTCCCAATACATCCCCTCTCTTACCTTCTTTCCAAATCTAAATCTTGCTATTCGGATCTAACTTCTCTCTCCCCATCCCTTTTCAAAATACTTTGGTAAACCTTCCTTTTTTATCATCTTATACCATTTATTGTATTTTTATTCCTCAATCATCCCCCATCTTTCTATTAATTTCTTTCCCTGTCCTTTTTTCCAATTCTTCATAATTTACTCCAGTCCCCTCTTCTTTGTCTCTAGCATTCAAAAACTCCCTCCTTTCTTCTTGCCATCTCGTTAATTCTATCGCCCTCTCTCTCCTTTCTTGTACCTCCATCAAACACTTTCTCTCCAACTCTCCTCCCTTTCCCTCCCTCAGCTTCATCTCAAATTTCCATGCCCTCTTTCCCGCTCTAATACATAATTTATCCCTTTGCGCTTCTTCTCTCACCATGTTTCCTCGCGCCCTCCTATCTACCCTTAATCTCCACGTTGTAAACTCTCAATATCTTTCCTTTCCTTCTTCCACTTTTTTTAACCTTCTTCTTTCTATTTCCAATATATGTTTCATTACCCCTGCTGCGTTCTTTATCCTTTTCCTTAAATGAGCTCTATGATCGCCATTCCTTTGCAAAATATGTCCCAAATATTTAAACTCCTTCACTTCTTCTATCTTTATTCCCTCCCATCTCCCCGTCCATTTTTTCTGCCTCCACTCTCATTTTCAAAACTTCATTTCATTATCTTTGTCTTTTCTACATTTAAATTCAGCTTTTTCCCATCTAAGTATTTCTCTAATCCTGTAATTAAGCCCGCCATCCCTTCTTTATCCTCTGCCATCAGCACTCTGTCGTCTGCGTATGCCAGTGTATATATCTTTTCGTCCCCTATCCAAATAACAGTGGACTCAGGGGACATCCATGTCCCTGCTTTTTGTCTCTCTAAAAATTTTCGATGCTCTCTTTATTAATACACATATCCATATATGTTGTCCATCACCCCATTCCTTTTCTAAGCACTGTCTGATTCGATGGCTCTGTCTTTTTTCCTCAACTTCTTTCTTCAATCTCCCCGTAAAACAGTTACATATACTTTATACAGTGTTGGCATCAGCGTCACACCCCTATAATCTTTAACCTTCTCTCCTTTGCCCTTTTTCACCATTGGTATCACTACTCCTTCTTTCCATAACTCTAGCTACCCCTCTCCTCTCCATACTCGATTACACATTATCCGGTTTTGCCTTAATTATTTACAAGCTATTTTTTAGTCTATCAAAGAAACAAATGTCGACAATATGAATTTAAAAAGAAGTAAATAAACGCTTTACCATTATATGCCCGCTAAATTAAACTGCAACTTGATAATCATACTATATCACTGTCACATCGTTAAACGGTATGATTTTTACATGTTGTTAACCCATATATTTTTGAATTTTCATTCGGTATACTGCCTGAACACATGTTGTATTTTTTTGTACTCAAAATTTTTGTTATATTATTAAAAATTTAATTTTCAACCTATAAGCACATGCGCTTAATGCACATTCGAAACGAAAACAGCAGAGAGCGTACTGCAAACGAGTGCATTTAGTCAATGCGATCCGGTTGGAAACAATTGACACAATAAGGAGCAATTTAAGCCGATTTAACTTTTGATTACTTTTAATCATTATTAATCGGGTCCAGTCGATTTTTTAGGAGGTTAGTTAAAGATTTGAGTTTGGTTATTACTAATTGAATAAATTGTGCGATTGGGTTTTACTAATTTAGTGTTGTTAGGTCATAGTGTGCTTTGAGGTTAGTTTTCATCAATTACTATATTTCTAAAATCAAGGCTGTGAATTGTATTGAATTTCAATTTTAGTTCAAAAAATTTGAGTTTAAATCATTACTAAATTTTCATGTATAATTATTTTGAGCTTTTTTAAATCAATTAAATTGATTTTTTATGAAAAGTCCGCCAGCTTGATCCTGGGCTAGAATTTAGAGATTTTCAGTTTTTTTTGTAATTGCCTAGCATCAAGTTCCAAATAGAGGAACCTGCCTTTTCGAAGTTAGTTTAGATTTCGAGAATTAGATTATTTAATACTAGTTAGTTAATTATTAATTATATTATATTAGATAAGTTTATATTTAATTACATTAGCTCTATTTATTGTAAATGCTGAGTTATTATTTTGCTGATGTTTTGAACCTTCTTTATTTGTGGAACGCGACCAATCTCCGAGTCTGAGCTAACCATGCGAAAAGCCGGTACACTGGGTATTTTGGTTTGAAATTAGTTTTTTTTCTCATTATAAACTTTTAATTGATTATTTTGAAATTTGGGGTTTAAAGAATTAAAGTGGCCTTGAACAGGCATGACACTCAAAAAAAGAAATGGATGTATGGATTTTAGCTCATCAGATAAAGCTTAAATTGTTCTAAAATTTTCAGGAAGCAGTGCCAAAGATATGTGGTAATTTTTATTATTTGTCCGTAATTAAATTGCTAAATTTTAACAGACACCTAAAGAGCGAATAGATTTTCAGAATTAAGTAAACAAACGCATGGCTAAGACAAATTGGGAGGCGCTCATAGACACTAAAAATATTAAGGTATCAGAAGTGCGATGGAATTGTGCAGTACTACGATTGTAGGAAGAATGTCTGGTGATGCATGGTGGAATGATCAAATTCAAGAAGCGGCGCAAGAAAAGGAAGGAGCGCATGAAAGAAAGCTGAAACTTAAAGGTCTTAGCGATTGTGAGAGAAATAAACTTGAAAATGATTACAGACAAAAAAGAGGAAGGTTAAACTACTAGTCAGGGAAAACTAAGATAAAATCAAAACAGAAGAAGAAAAGATAAGGCAAAATGACTTTGAAGGAAAGAAGAAACTGTTTTATAAATGAGCGTTGATCAATATAAAGGGAGGTATAAGTACAGAGTTAGACAGCATTAAAAAAGTCAATAACGAACTGATATATGATACAGACGGGATACTAGACGCCGTGAGAAAATCTCATAAGGAATTATTGGGAGATGAAGCTATAGGACCTCACAACTGCGATATAGAACACGATGCGATATAATAGTCAATTAAGAGTGTCTCTGAGGCTAGGGATATATTAAGAACTTAAAAAATGGTAAGGTAGTATCAAATAGTGTGGGCAGTATTAACGCTGAAATGCTTTATTATTTTGGCGTCGACATACCTAACAGGATGTGTGAATTGCTAAAATGCTTCGAGATGGGGGAAATTCCATATGACTGGGAAAAAAGTAATTAACGTACCCATATACAAAGGAAAAGGTGATGAAAACAACTGCAATAATGACAGATTTATCAGCTCAAAGTACCATAAGTAAGAAAATAACAGAATAAATAATATGAGAAGTACGGAGTAGATTTATTCCAGGAATATCATGCACATATCAAATATTTAACTTAAGATAGATCTCAGAAAAAAGTTTGAAAGCAAGAAAAAAAGTTGTCTGTACATTTGTTGACCCAGAAAAAGCGTCTGAAAAGCTGGATTGAAGTAAACTTTGGGAAGTCCTGAAAGAGTACGGTTTCAATGGAATGCTCCTACGTGCAATAAGAACAATATAGGGTTAATGGAAAACTCGCTGAATTGTTCAGTATTATGCAAGGTCTTATATACGGATGCATTATGCCCTCATGGCTATTTATTCTATTCGTGGACAAGTGTCTAGGAATGGCCCATAATAAGTATCCTGGGTTGAAGCAGTGTAGAGGAACGAACGTGTTATTCAAATAAGTTACACGAGAATTCTATATCCTTATAAAAATATATACCCCCTTTTACATATAGCACGCTTCCCTGTAAAAATGAGAGCATTGAAGTGGTATATATGGCATTCAAAAAATTGTACACTTCAATGCCTATAAATCTAAACAAATTCCGTTTTTGTTCGAGTGGCAATTTAACGGCATTCGAATGCATTGAGTGTATTCGATATATCCGGTCAGAAAAAGCATCAAAGGGCATTGGACTTATTTGATCATCCAACAGGATTGAACGGCATATTGGTTTCGAATAAAAACATTTTTAATCATATTTCCTAGATTAAGGGCATGCGACACACTCAAATACCTATATTATCAACCTCAGTTTTTCAGTTTAATGGATTTTCTTTGAACTTAAGAACTTTTTGTAAATAAAATACGAGACTGAAACGTTTATGAACCTCATTTGAGTAGGAACGGTGCTAAAAATGATTTTCAAAGAAATTAAAACTGGAAAAATTTTTTGACATATTTTCTTTGTACCTTGACATTTTTTTAAACTAAGAACTTTTTTATATGTAAGGTATCCCGAGTCAAAATGTTGGTCCTATTTTAAACCTGCTATTGTAGTACTTAAGTTCTTTAGAAGGATCTACACAGGGCTTACCCGAATCGAAATTTTGGTCCTATTTTAAACCTGCTATTGTAGAACTTAATCGTTTTAGGAAGGATCTATACAGGGCTCATTTATATACGATTAAGGTCCTAAATTAGTCTTTCTAAGTCCTGCTTATTTCCACCTATTTTGAACCTGAAATTTTAGAACCTAAATAGGTTTAAGAAGGATCTACACAGGGCTTATTTACTGTATAGAAGAAATAATTTATATATGAAAAATGAAAGCTTATTTCCACATCTTTTCAATAAATAATAATTGTTATATGCACGAATATATCAAATAAATCAATAATCGTACCTACAAATGCCAAATTTATGAGTAATTTGATTTAAAATCAACAATTTTGTTGAAACTCCAATAAGTTACTGAAGAAATAAATTACATTATTTATTTGTATCACAAAAAGCCACACGATTGATTTAAATTTCCATTAGTACGTGAGATTATTGATCTATGCAATAAAATATTTTTGTGCATGTGAGAATAATTTTTTATTTATTGTGAAGAGGCGGGAGTCAAGTTTCATTCATTTCAGATGAACGCCGCAATAACCACTCGCATTTTGTATGCAAAATATTTCTCTGCAAATAACAATTATTATTCGTTATGACGAAAATGAACAAGTAAAATTGTATTTATTTTAAAGACTGATATCTGAATTATAATGGCTTTGCGAAGCTCTTCACCTGGGGTGATACCTAGAAAGATTGATCAAAACATTACTTCTAGATTAAGTATAATAACGGTAAAAGACGAACTCTTTATTCAGTTTTATTTTATATTCAAACTTTTGTGATAAGGATAAGTAAAAGATCTTCCAATATTTTCTTTTTGAACTTTCACCATGTCCCGAATAATTTTGTCGAACGAATGTATCGGAATATCGGAAGAGTTTAAGGCTTATCAAGAGATCTTAAAGGATTTCTAAAAGTTCAAGTGATTTTAAGGAATTACTAGGGACTTGACGGGATTTTAAAGTATATTTCTAAAGGATTTTAAAATATTTCCATCAGTTTTAGTGACTTTAAAAAGTGTCGAGCGATTAATTGAAAAGTTATTAAAAACTATATCAAGGTATTTGAAAAAATTCAATAACTTTAAAGATTTTCAGGATATTTAAAGGAATTTAAGAAAATTGTAAAGATTTCAAGTGATTAGAATTATTGTAAGTCAATTTCGAGATACTTATAAAGATTTTAAATCATTACAAAGAAGTTGAAGGGATTTCAAACCAAAATTCGGAGAAGTTTAATGATTTTCAAGAAATCTTATAAGATTTCCAAGAACATTATATTGTTTCTTGATGAATCGTCTAATTCGCACACTGCCCAAATTGGCAACAATAATTTAAGAAATATAAACAAACATTAATTTTATTCAAACTCCTATGTAATCAATGCTTTTGCAGTCCACTAAGTGGCAAGCCCTTATAGACTTCGACGTTACCGACTGAGTATGACGTAATGTTAGAATACTTTACTCTTTTGTAATAAAAGGCATTAATTCTAGTAGTCTTAGCGTATACTTTTTGACGCGAATTTCAAACATAACCTTTCAATTTCAATAATCAAATCATATAATTTAATAATTATTCAGTGTTATTCACCGTAAAATAAAACGCCATAAAATT
>JAAAKG020005899.1:0-46562 GCA_010014905.2 Druon quercuslanigerum | reverse complement strand
TCCTCACTTGGAGTGATTGCTAGAGAGATTGATCAGCAACCTGGGTCGGAGCAGTGTTGCGGAATGAACGTGTTATTGAAATAAATAACACGAGAATTCTAGATCAATCTAAAAATTCTGTAAGCCCTTCCTCACACTACTCCCTTCCCCACCGAGTGAGTCACGCCTACACCGAAATAGAAACGGCTTCATGGTGTCATAATAAAAAATATATAACTAAATTGGTAGAACCGAATAAGAAACTTGAACTATTTTTGGTTGAAAGTTTATTCGGTTGAAAATTTTATTATTTTAATAAAAATTAATCCTTTTTAAGTGGAAAATGTTGAATTGAAAATTCAACTGTTGTGTAGATCATTTGTCTTTTTGCCTGAAACTCCAAATATTTGGTTACAACTTCGTCTATTTTCTTGGAAATTCGTTTCTTTTCATTAAAAATCCAGAAACTTAAAAAAAAATGTTGAAAATTTAACTATTTGGTTAAAAATTCATATTTCTGGGCTAAAAAAGATGTGTTGGTTAAAAAATTCAAATTTGGAGGGTGAGAATTCGACTGTTTTTTTAAACAAAATGGTCTCTTTGGTTTTGGAGATTCAACTATTTGATTGAAGTTAAATCTTTTTTGTTTTAGAATTAGACCATTTGTTTCAAAACTCATCTTTGTGCATAAGAAAATTCAACTATTTGCCCAAAACTTCATTACTTTATTAAAAATTTATTAAAAATTTGTCTCTTCAAAATTTTGAAATCTGGTGCAAACTTTAAAGTCGATTAATCAACCCCTCGATAAATTACAAGCCAGAAAAAATATTCATATCGTGAAAATTGTTTTAGCTTAAATTTACCAATGTAACTGTTAACAACAAATTAATTTTGTTAACTATATAGTATAATTCTGAAAATATAAATTAATTCAAACACAAATGAGAAAGTCCATTATTTAAAAAATTTATTAAGATATTTGCTTTTCCTTTTACGGATAAAAATTACATTCACATATACATATATTATTATTTCCTTCGTCGATTGACATCCGTCTTTATAGAAATTATATATGCATATCCGGACAGAATGCGTCGATTAAAATAGGTGAAAACTATAAGAACTAAATGAATACTTGTTCACTGGCTAAACTATCTGCATAAGGAGCAACTATAACTCGTGTAAGGAAGTAGAACATCAAACCAAATGTAATGGAAATCGGTAAGGCTGGTAGAGCTTTCTTGAAAATTGCCAAGAGTAGAAGCGTCAAGCACAATCCCTGCAATTTATTTTTGATGAATTCGAGTTTTTTTCTAAGAATGTCTAGATGTCTAAACGAGTGTCAGATCTCGGACTCATTTCAGAGATAAAAAAAAAGTAAGAAAATACAACTATTATTGGTTGAAAGTTCATTCTTTTCGGTTGAAAAATCTAATATTAAATTTTTCGTTAAGAATTCATATATTTTATTTAAAAGTTTTATTATTCACTTCAAACTTGAATTAATTCGTTGAAAATTCAAAATTTTCTTAAAAGTTCATTATTCTTGTTTGAAAATTCAAGTTTTTTGTTAAAAATTAAATAATTTGATTGACATTGTATTTCCCTTTCTGTAGAAATTTCATATTTTTTGGTAAAGAATGCTACTGTCTGTTTAATAATGAATCAGTTTCGGTTGAAAATTCACTTTAATGTTGAAACTTCACATTTTCGGATTAAAAAGTCACCTGGCATGTAGAAAATTCGTATTTTCCGCTTTAAAATTAACAATTTGGTTGAAAATTGAACTGTTTGGTTGAAAATATATGTATGTATGTTGAAAATGCATATTTGTTGGTTAAATCCAACTATTTTTACTTTTAATTCAAAATCTTTTTTTGCAATGTCAAATATTACATTTTTCGTTGAAACTTCATCTTTTTAAGTTCACAAACTCAACTTCTTGGTTAAAAGTTGAAATACTTTTTTTAAGTTCATTTTTTAATTAAAGAATAACAATTCTAGTTGAAAACTCGTTCTTTTAAAAGTTAAACATTAATGTTTGAACTTAAAATTTAACTATTTTTTTTAAATTCAAGTAATTCATAGAAAATTCATCTTTTTGTCTTGAACTACAATTTGGTACAAAATAAAACTTTTTTTTATAAAATTCGTTTGTTTTTTAAAATTGAAAATTAATTCTGGATAAAAAATATGGTATATAATCAATCTTTTTAGCTAAGAATTCAAATATTTGATAAGAATTGTTTGTATTTTATTGAAAATTCGTATTTTTTGTAGAAAGTCAATCTTATTAGTAAATGAATGGCAGATAACTATGAGAAAAAGTGTCTTAGTGTATTTTTTTTGAAATAGTAGCAAAATAGTGTCATCGTACAAAAAAGTGTCAAACACTATCAATGTCGTAGTGAGTCCGAGGCCTGGAGTGTAAAGAAAAATAGTAAAAAGATTACTTACGATGAGGATGGCAACGAAACAAGCTAAAGTTGTATTCCAGTCTCCATAACTGGATGCTTTGCCGACTAAAACACTGTAGAAAATAAAGTCTCCTAGACCTAATTTTACGCCCCTTTCTTCATCGGGAATCAATCGCTGTCTCTGAGCTGCTTGTAATGCAGCATTAAGTTCTCCAGGATTAACAGGACCTGTTACTTCATTCTGCCTTACTTCTTGTGCTCTTCTAACTACACGATCGGCTGAAAAAATACAGAATTAAAATGCTATCTAGATTCTTGCAGGATAGCTGAAAAACTTCATTTTCAATATTTCCAGACTTTTCTGACCAATTTTTCCATTTTCCCTGACCATTAATGTTGGAAGACCTACATTTTACTCTTGCATTCTTTTTAAAATATAATATTTTACAAACAGAATAAAATAATTTCAGATTAAAATAAAAATATTTATTTATTTTAACGCCTAATACTTATTCTACTTTCAACCTAGTAGTCGAATTTTCCAACAAAAAAGGTTAAGCTTTAACCAAATACAGTTGCATTTTTAACCTACAAAGATGAAGCCCAGACAAAAAAGGTAATATTAGTTACTTTTTTGAAAAAGAATCTGTGAATCCAACCAAAAAGACGAATTTTTAATAAATAAAGATTTTTCAGTCAAGAAAATAAAAGTTAATCTAAATTATTGAGCTTTCAAGCCATCAAAGGAATTGTCTGTAAAACAGTTGAATTTTCAACAAAAACTGCAGAAAAATACTTAGAAGAATATTATAAATTACTGACAAGAATATTTTATCAAGGTTATTTTCCATGATCATTCATATTCAACGATCAGAATCGTAATCTTTTAACATAGAATTCTTTATAAAGAGAATAAAACAATCAAAAATTGAAATATGAAAAATGTCGATTTTATTATCATTTCATTACTATCATTTCTAATTTCATTATCATTTCATTTATTATCATTATCATTCATTTAATTTATTTATTGATTGCAAAAAATGACACGAATTCTACTAGTTTCTAAAATTGTTTGCTAATACTACTATTTTTTGCGCCTCACCCTTAAGCATATATTGGGGGGGGGGGGCAAAAGTCTTCACACACCTTTTTTTATGAATGATTAAGGAGCTAATAAAAAGTGTCTCGTATAAAAATTCATGGACTTTTGTAAGATTTTTCACGAAATTCCTGACATTTTGAACGCGCGCTTTTTGAGTTGTTATATATTTACATCTTTTTCGTTAAAAATTCCTATGCTTGTGTTAAAAAAATCTGGCCGCTTCAGGCAAATTCTCATCGTGCACAGCGCGCTCATCCCGCGCGACTGTTGATTCACGTGCTTCGCGCTTGATATCATATTTAACTAGCAGGCCTTTGAAAATGAAAGGTCAAAGCATCGACAACCTGACATTTTGCGATTGTGAATTCTCTTTTGTTACAACTCTTTAGACTTCAACGAACACATTTTCATAACGTATCTCGTCCTTCACACTCGATTTTTTCCAAGATATAAGATTTTCTAAATTATATTTAATACTATTATATTTATTTCTGTACCTCGGCCTGACTGTTTATTCAGATATTGCAAAATAAAGTACAAATTTTATTTTTCATGATTACTTTACTATTTGGTCTTTATTTTGCACCAATTTTTATTCTCAGCTGTCCTGAAAAACGTATAATTTCAATAAATTTATATTTAGTACAATTCTTAATATGCGCTAATATTGAAATAAATAAATATTTGCTGTCTTGATTTTATAATTTAAAGAAGTGAGCATCCTATGAACAAAAAATTTACCCCGCAAGTTTCAGCGCGTCTGTTGGAACCAAAAAATCAATTTTTTTTAATGTTATTTTTTACGATTTGAACAAAAATAACAAAAATAATTGATACAAATTGATGCATCTTTTATGCGTGATCAACTTTTGTTTAACAATTATTTTTCTTGAAATACAAATCACGTGCCCTATAAAAAAGTGATTAATAGCACATTGTTTTCTTTTTTTTGGTAAAAAAATTTTGGTTATTCATTTCTTTGTTCGTAACTTGTGTCGTTTTTCAACATTTTGTTCAATGTTATTTCTTACGACTGAATCAAAAACTACAAATCAAAAAGTGATGTTTACTTTTTATTTTGTACGGCTAAAAGAAAAACTACGTATCCTATCAAAAAACGACTAATAACAAATTGTAGCTCTTTTTTTGGTAAACAACTTTTGCCTTTTTTTTAATATTTGATGCTTTTTAACGATAAAAAAACGAAACTAAAAGTACGCATCTTATGAAAAAGTAATTAATAATAAATTTTCAATAATAAATTTGGTTATTTGTGCTATCAAAATTGAAAATTTTTATTTTTCAAGAAAATTCCAAGTTATGATAATCTTGCAGGGCTTTCAAAAAGCAATCTTTTTCTTCTCTTGACTTTTTTTCATATCGAGCGTTGTTGGGTTTAAACTTTTCATTTTCGTTGATTGCTGATGCGAAAACAATGATCCAAATGCATGGGATTTGGTCCATTTTTGCCCTAATTTGCTAATAGCTTCGCAAAAACTCATTTTTTTCTATATAAGTATATTGGAAAAATAGTTTTTATTTTTTTTAAACTATTTAACGACATAACAAATTGGTAGCAGTTACTATTCATTACGAATATATCACAAAAATAAAGTTTTGTGCCATGCATTTGGTCGACTGTTTCCCCTCATCTTTCTCAAAAATTTGAAAAATGCTTTATCTTTTTTAAATTTGTATCCAAAATAGCTGGCAAACGAACTTGGCCTTCAGTTTCCGCCAATAAAAGAATGTACTACAGGCCGATCTAATTGATTAATTCTTTCGAATTTTATCGCGCTTCCAGACAGACATCATATAGACATAAAGCCATACTACATACCGACTAGATGTTCCAAGCGTGTCTAAAATTGTACCGTAATTTCCAATAAACGACAGGACACCTTTAATACAGACAGATACATTCGTAAACCCCTGTTTTTGGGTTCAGAGGGTTTTAAAACGTGGACATTTGGAAAAAACGGGGAGGGGGCGGGAGAAAATTTTACAAAAATCGAATACTTTCTCTTATGAGAATGTAAAAAGAATATATTACCATGTGTTTCGACCCATTCTCTCGTGAAACCACCATCTTCAGTATCAACACTCTCGGGATTATTTTGTTCAACTTGTTCTCGGGCAGGAGAAGAAACGCTATCGCCTCCTCCTGTTTCTCCTTCAGCAATCATGGCAGTTTCTGCATATCCGGCTAAAGTTATCGAGAAAGAATACATAACTGTTGAGGAATAGATCAAGGCGGGAAAAATTGGCTCGTTTCGTTCCTGTGCGGTTTCCACCAACATTCTCAGTGGTCCTTTTGGCGTCAAGACGGCAATTAAATCTGAAAGTTTATTATATCAAACATTGTAGGTGCAAATAGAAGATACATTTCAATGTTTTGACGATTTGATTTTGTCCATTTTTAAATTATTATACAGGCCTCGGACTCACGTCACTATTGGTACTTTTTATTACGATGAAACTACTTTCATACTATTTTGCAAAAAATGACACGAATTCTACTATTTTCCCAAAAATGTTTGCTAATGCTACTATTTTTTTGCTTCGCCCTTAAGCATACATGTGGGTGGGGTCTTCACACACCTTTTTTTATGACTGATGAAGTTCTCTTCCTTTTAATTATGCCAGATCTAACAAAAGTTCTCTTTGAAGGGTTGATTGCTCTCGAAATTCGGTAAAAAAATAAGCCCAGGGTGAAGCCAATTTTCCTATTTTTTAAGACGATATTGCAAAAATAGTGTAAATTTCAAAGTTTTTGTAAATGTTCAATAACTTTCGAAACAATCAACATTTTCCGATGCTTGTAGGCTTATTTTGAAGCTATTTTTTACTTTTTTACAGCAGTTTATTAGTATAAATCTTAACAAATTTCTCATCACATTGCAAGAACTTGAAATTGTAACAAAAAAGTTGGAAAAATTTGAAAACATTATCTGTAGGCGAATCAGAATAAAAATTAATAAATATATATTTTAAAGACCTTTCATAGACACTTAATTATTGTACGTGTCGCATATATGCAATATATATATTACAAAAATACTTTCGTTACCATAAAGAATATTCCAATTTTATCAAATTATTTTTTACATCTTCAAGTTCTTGCAATGTGATAAGAAAATTTTCAGATTTATAGTGATTAACTGATGTGAAGCGGTAAAAAAATAGCTTCAAAATTTTCCCAAGAACATTCAAAAATGTTGTTTTTTCGGAAGTTATTGAACATTCAAGAAAACATTGAAATTCACACTACTTTTGCAATATCTTATTAAAAAACACACAAATTGGCTTCACCCTGGACTCATTTTATACAGAATTTCGAGAGAATTAAACCCTTCAAAGAGAAAAATTATTAGCTTTGACATAATTAAAATTTAGAGAACTTAATTAGTCATCAATAAAGAGGTGTGCGAAGACTTTTGCCCCCACCCCTCCTTGTATGTTCAATCTTCAAAGCTGATTTGCTAAAATAATATATCCCACTTCTCAAAAACCAAAATTTCCAAACTTTCCAAGATTTTGAAGATTACTAACGTTTTTAAAGGATTTCAAAAGAATTTAATGAAATTTCTAACAACTTCTAGAGAACTTCAGGGAGTAAATTAAGTGGAATGAAGTGTTAAGACTTCTAGGGATTTTTACAGATCTCATGGGATTTTTATAGGGCATCAGAGGATTTAAAAACTGTAAGCTTTTTAACTGAATTTTAAAAGATATTTAAGATTTTAATATATAGTACGGAATTTCAAAGAATTTCTAGGGATAGTATATTGAACTATAGTGTATTTTAAAATATACAAACTTAAGATTCCATAAGACTATAAGAAATTGTTTGAGATATTAATGGATTTAAAAAAATCGGGGATTTGTTCAGGGATTTAGGATAATTCAACAGAATTCAATGTTTTCAAATATATTTTACTGGATTTCAAAGAGTTTGAGCAGATTTGATAAATTTTAAGAGACTTCAAAGGATTTTTAAGATTTTAGAGAATCTTAAAAGATTTCAAGTGATTTAAGTTTTTTTTAGAGATTGCAAAGGATATCTAAAGATTTCAAAGAATTTTATGGAATTTCAAAGACTTTCTGAAGAATTTTAGGGGCATAAGTAAATAAAATTTTAAGGGAATTCTAAGGATGCCTGCGCTTTTTATAGGATTCTATGGGGTTTCTTATGACAGCTTAAAGAAAATTGAAAAGATCTCAGGATGATTTTCGGAATTTAAAAATATTTTCAGAAATCTTATGAGATTGAAAGGAGTGAAAAGTTTCAAAGGATTTAAAAGAATATACTATATTTTAAAAGATTCCGAGAAATTTCGTGAGATTTTCACAAATTTCATAGGACCATAGAATACTTCAAGAGATTTAAACAATTTCTAAGGAGTTTCAAATGATTTCAAGGATTTTAAAACAATTTTGAATTGCTCAAATAAGTCCCGAGGCCAGAGAATAAAGCTTACCCCATATGCTAATAACTGCAAGGACGACCCAAGCAGTCCATTCCGGCAAATATTTGATAAAAACAAGAGCCATGAGGGCCGCTATGAAAATGAGGTACGCCTGTTGTAATTGCAATGGCCCTTGCCAATGAATACAGATCATTCCGACTACACCAAAGTTCCATAATCCGAAAGCTAGCGTGATGATATCCATTGGAATATTATAGGCCTTTAGCACTTCCCTGCAAGAAGCCATTTTTTAAATTCATCAACATAAATAATAACGCAGACCCAGTGGGCACAAAATTTGGCGACATCTTTACGACATCCTATGTCCATGTCGTTACGGTGTCTTTACGATATCATAAATATGTCGTCAGATCACACGACGTCTTTATGATGACGTAGACACCTTAACGACATGTACATAAGATGTCGTAAAATTGTCGAAAAGAGCTCATAACGATGTCGTAAAGACGTCGATAAATTTTGTGCCCACTGGGGAGATCACAGACCGTCCCCTTTTTTAAATTTTTTTACTTAATCCCCATTTGCCCTCTTCATTTTGAAGAATCCCCTAACCAACTATCTAAATCCTCATCTATCATCTATATAGTTAAACTATATTTAAATAAACTACTGTTTAAGTCGTTACAACTGCGCACACTTACCCGCACTGATGCGCACATATACCCCTATATTGGGGTAAGTGTATGCATTCTGACAATATTTTAATTATTTTATTTTTCTAAAATTGCAAGTAAGTAAATTTGATTTGAATTTATGTAATTGTTAAATTAATAAAGCTTTAAAGGCCTTAAAGTAAAAAAAAAACTTTATTTGATTTTATTTCACTTGAACTATATAATTTTATAATAATTTAAATAAAAAGTGCGCACTCTTGCCCCACATGACTCTAAACAAGAGAAGCTTTGAAAGCTTTAAAAATATTTTCTGAACGATAAATCAATTTTGTAGTTACAAATCAATATAATCTTTATAGAAATAACTGTCTTCTCATATAAACATTCTCTACAAACAGGGGAAGTAAGGAGATTTTTCGCGAAAATAGAGGGATCAATTATTTTAAACAAAATAGATATATGTAAGTACTACTATTAAATTTAAATTAAAATGCTTTAAATTTCTAATATTTCAATTTAAAATATTGCATTTTCGATCAAAAAAAGATGAATTTTCACGAAGATTGATTTTCTACCAAAAAGATGACTTTTTAAACAAACAAATGTGTCAAAAATGACTTTTAAATAATCTAGTTTACTTGTCAACTAAATTATCGAATTTTCAAGCCAAAAAACGAATATTCTAGAAAAACAGTTGAATTTTTAACCAAAAAGTTGAATTTCAAAGCCAAAAAGACGAATTTTCTACAAAATAGTTGAATTTGCAACAAATAATTATTACTTTTTACAACTTAAATGATGAATCTTAAACCAAAAAATTAATGTTTAAAAAGTAGTTCAACTTTTAATCCAGTTGTCGAATTTTCACTAAAAAATATAATAGTTGATATTTCAACCAAAAAGGCTATAATTTTAAACAAGAAACAGTTGAATTAATCGAAAAAATGCGACTTTTCCATAAAATAGTTAATCTGTCAATCAAATTGTCGAATTTTCAAGCAATAGAGATGAATTTTATACAAAACAGTTAAATTTTCAACCAAGAATTTTAGCTCTTTAACAAAATTGTTGAATTTCAACCAAAGAGATGAATTTATAAAAAATGGTGAATTTTCAATGCAAAAAATGAAATCTCATCGAAAAATGTAATAGTTTTGATATTTCATACAAAACATATATTTATTTTAATAAAGAAGCAGTGTAATTATTTGAAAAATTATGACTTACAACCAAATGGTCGAAAATTTTTTTAGAAAACAGTTGAATGTTCAAGCGAAAGATATTAAATTTTTAACCAAATAGTATAATTTTAAAGTCAACAAGGCGAATTTTCTACAAACTAGTTGAATGTTCAATTCAAACATATGAATTATCAACAGAAAAAGGTTAATTTTTAACCAAACAGTTACATTTTTAACCAAATACATGAACCTAAAAACCACAAAGGCGAACCTTCAAGAAAATAATTACACTTTCAACCAAACATTTGAATTTTCAACGAAAAATGTAATAGTTTTTATGTTTCAACCAAAAAGAGGTAATTAATTTTAAATCAAAAAATTTTGACTTCATCCAAAAATACAAATATTAAATAAAATAGTTAACTCCTAAAACATAAAATATTCTGAAATGCAAAAAATTGTCAACGGAACTGTTGAATTTTTAAACCAAAAAGTCGAATTTTCTACATAACTATTGCATTTTTAATGAAAAAGGATGACTTTAACAAAATTCTTAAATTTTCAACAGAATAATTAAATGTTCGAACAAGTAATAGAATTGTTAACGAAAAAGAATTAAAATTCACCAAAAATAGTTAAATATTCATATTAGGTTCTATTAATTCAATTCGTATTTCAGTGGAAACAAACGAGCAAAATGTGAAAAGAAGGGAATAAAGGAATGTCTGTGAAGCCTGCGATAGATAAAAAGGAATTTTGATTCATTTGCTTCAGTAACTTACTTAGAAAAATAATTTTTGCAATTTAGGGTTCTCTACTAAAAACAATACAATACAATAATAAAAATATTTTTCAAAGATTGCTAAAGAAAGTTTTAAGCACAAAAATAACTAGAAATGAGATTCACGAGATGTCCATATGATATAAAAACATTAAAATAAAAAATGAAATCCCTTGTTATTCACTGTTTTCGGAAGAATCCTCTTACATTTTTTTTAACTTAAATAGAACGGCTGAATCGCTGTGATCCCTGAATAATGTAAAATCTTAAATAATAAGAATCGAGAAATAAATACTCACTCGCAATAGAGGATTGAGAAAAGAAAGAGAATCATTAAAGAACTGAGCATCAACCAGGCGTGTATAACTTTATAAAATCTGTATTTATACAGAACGATAAGTATCACAGTCATACACACGATGATCACCATCAGGATCAGGGAATTGGCTACTGCCTGCCAAACTTTGGTGCTCGTGTCTGCACTCTCTTCGTGAAATGGAGTATAGTACCTGAAGATGAATAATTTATGTTGAATTGTGTATTTCCTTCAGGAAATCATATATTTATTACTTATATAATTCTGTTAAGAGTCGCGAGAAGACTTACAAATACACTCCTTTCGTGGTATAAAATGTAATGGAACTGATCGTTGCTACAACAACTAACATACAAAGCGATACAGGAACAAACAATTTTATAACGTGGGCTGCTCCATATTTTAGTTCTTCCTCCTCCTCGGCCAGCAACTGAGCATCAAGTTCCCTTTGAGGATCTCTTCCTCCTCTTCGTGAAGCATCTGCAGAAGCTGAACCCCCAGGGTGTTCAATGCGAACTTCCGGCACTCCATTTTCCACCCGTAAATTGAACAAAAATTACTCATTAAACAAAAATTTTAAGATTCAGAGTGCTAAGATCTCAAACTTCAATGTATTTCATAAAATGCAAGTTTCAAGAGCTGTAAAAAGTTTCAAGGGATTTCAAAAGATATTAAACGATTTAAAATATTTTAGTTTTTTTTTAAATATTCCAAGAAATTTTTAAGAGCTCTAAAAAGTTCCAAATGATTTCGAAAGGTTTCAAAGAAATTGAACTAGATAAGGATATTTTGAAGGATCCCAGAGAATTTTAATAAGATTTTAAAAGTTTCAAGTGGATTTCAACAGACTTGAAATATTTTAAGAAATTTTAAAAGATTTCAAAATTATGAAGAAGTTTTCAGGCATTTGAATGATTTTAACCGATTTCAAAAATATTTGATGGAGATTTAAAGAATATCTAAAATTATGAAATGATTTTATAGTACCTATAAAGTGTTAGGTTAAAAATATCTCAAGGGATTTTATAACATATTCGAAGATTTCAATGATTTTAAGGTATGTATATTAAAAGATCTGAAAGAATTTTAATACATTTTCGAGAATTTAAGAAATGTTTGCAGATTTCATGTAATTTAATGGGACTTTATCATATTTTAGTGGATTTTATACGATTCATTCACAATAAGTGAGGGATGCCATAGGATTTCAGAGATTTTCAAATATAAAAAAAAATCATTGAAGAATTTCAGGGAATTTTTAAGAACTTGACAAATTTTAAAGGGTTTTCAAAAGATTTTAAATGTTTTAGAGTATTTTAAAGGAAAACAAGGAATTTTCAAGAACCTAACAAAGTTTCAAGGGATTTTAAAACTTCCAAGGAATTTTAAAAAGCTTTGAAAGGTTTGAATTGACATAACAAAATTTTAAAGGAATTGAAATATTTTAGGGTAACTTGATCAAATTTCCAGGGATTTTAATTATTTCAATGGTTTTTACAAAGTTCTCAAGATAAATCATAAGATCATAAGATAAATCAAATAATTTATTTTGAGGAATTGGGGGATTTTGTAGGATTTCAAATATTTCAAAGCATTACCAAAGAATTTCAAGGAATTTTTTAGATCTTTCCAAAATTTCAAGGGATTTCATAAGATTTTAAATATGTTATGGTATTTTCAATAGATGTCAATAATTTGAAGTAATTCCAAAGAAAAGAAGAAAATAAATGTTCAAGAGCTTTTAAAAGTTGCAAGGGATTTTAAGTGACTTGAAAATTTTTTAGAGCTTTCCAAAATTTCAAGGGATTTCAGAAGATTTTAAATATGTAATGGTATTTTTAATAGATGTCAATAAATTGAAGTAATTCCAAAGAAAAGAAGAAAATAAATTTTCAAGACCTTTTAAAAGTTGCAAGGGATTTTAAGTGACTTGCAAATTTTTTCATGCGGTTTTAAAGAATTTCTGAGAATTTTTGAAAATATACAATGATTTTAAAGGACCTTTAAGGTTTTAACATATTTTAAAAGACTCCTCCAAGGTATGTTTAAGATTTCCGAGAATTTCAAGGATTTTAATCATATTTCAGGATCTAGAAAAATATCAAATTCCGTAGAATATCAAGAGATTTTATAATATTTTGATAAATTTCAAAGGATTTATTCACAGGAAGTAAGGGATTTTGTAGGGTTTCTTATATTTAAACAGATGCTCAAGTATTTTTTACAATTTACTTTAATTCTTTTGGAATTCAATCTGAATCCTTTTTATTCTTTTTACTTATTTCGAATGCTATTTAATATTTTTAATTCAATTAAATTCTTCTAAATTCACTCAATCTTACAATGGATTTATTGTAGTTTTGGTTTCTTTTTGTTCAAGTAATCTTGTGGTTGTTGAAACACCTTGAATTCTTACGCATTTCATCAAATCATTTTGAATACCCTTAATTTTTTTAAACTGATTTCCAACTCACTGAATTCATTAAATTTTTTCATATTTAGGCGTTCCTTTTAATCCATTTTAATCTTATTAATTCATTTCATCAATTTCTTTTCATTTTCTTGAAATTTACTCAAACTTTACTGAAATGAAGGGAATTAAAAAAAATTTCAATTAATTTGAATTTTCTATTTTAACTTTAAATGTGAAAGAACATTAGTGACATTATTAAACCGCATTAGTTACTTTTATTCAATTTTTGGGTTTAAACAGGTCACTTTTGGTCACTGTTTTCAATTAAATTTTGTTTTAGAGTTAATTTTTTTAAATGAAAATGTAAATTTTTCCTTTTTAAATGAAAATTCATCTTTGGTAGAACTTTCATCGTTTTTGGTTAACATAACTGTTTTGTTGAAAATTCAACTCTTCAGTTAGAACATGAATATCTTTTAAAACATTTGTCTCGTTTGCTTTAAAATCCATCTATTTGATTGAAAACTCATCTTTTATGCTAGAAAACTCATCTTGTTTGGTGGAAAAAAATAATTTGAAAAACTTTACATGGTAAACTGAAATTGTTGTATGCCGTTTATAAAATACTTTATATTAAAAAGGTTACAATATTAAAATGCTGGTCTTTAAATATCAATGGCTCAGGGAAAAGTGAGGGGATTTTGAAAAAGAAATTTTGCGTCCACCCAGTATCTCAATTTTTGATTTTCTACATTTTGAAATTAAAATATTCTCCAGAATTGACCAAGTTCAAACTTTATTCAGAATTTCAAGCATTTTCGTAACATAAAAAATGTATTCCACTCTACAACCTACATTATTTTATATTATTTTAACGGACATGGCGGATTTTCTTAAACTTAAACTTCCCCTAAAGGTGCAAAAAATTTTGCGCAATAAAAATTGATATAAGAGAAAGAATAAAAAATATATAAACTGGAGTATTACCTCTGCATTGCTGGGGACTTTCGTGCGACGTTTTCGACGTTCAACACTTGAGCCTAGGCCTTCAGTGCGAACTTCCGCGTGGCCGTCCATCAGGCTCGTGTACTCGGTGGCAGAATCGTAATCACTTTCAGACATTCATTAGCTTCGATTTTATTAAGTAAAAAGATTATTTCCCTTTTTACTCCAGAACACTTATCCCCAACGTGTAACCTTTTTCAAACTTTCTGAGCCTCCAGTCACTTTACATTTCACTACTTCACAATTTCGTATTAACAAACTATCTCTTCCCTATTTATCACAATTATTTGCGAAAAACTATATATTTGGGCCCATATTAGGAATGTATTTGTGACAAAGGGACGACAGACCAATGACTCAAAATTTTGAGGTTATGTGTACTTTTTTTTTAACGTTTTGACACGCAAAGAAGGAACAAGCATGCGCATGCGTGACAGCTATTTAACAAATTAAAGCGGGAATTGGTCTTAATTTAAAAGTATGTTCCCTTACAGCTTGATAATTTTTAAAGCATGGTACAAATTAAGTTTTCAAGTTCTTAATGATATTTTTTTTGATCAAAATGTTTTTAAAAATAGGTCAGTGAACCTTCTAAAAAAGATTAAGAATTAAGATTAAGAAGTGCTGAAATTTCGTGAAAATTCATTGGATTTAGGAGTAAAATAAACTTTGTAAAGTTTACACCACTAAATTGAATTCAAAATAATTCAAGTGAATTCATGAGAATCTGAAGAATTAAACAGAATTGAAAAAAAATTCGCAATAATTCAAAATAATTCAAGTAAATTCTAGTGAATTTAATATAATCCAATGGATATATAAAATTTTAATTTATTCAGTAGAATTGAAATTAATTAATAAGAATTATGACAATCAAATGAAATTCAAGTGATGTCAAGATAATTTTATATCATAAATTTAAAAGAATCCTGAAAGAGTTTAAAAAATTCAAGTAAATTCACATTAATCAAAAGAATTAGACGAATTTTAAAAATGAAATAGAATTAAGGAGAATTAACAAGAATCCAAAGACTAACTAAACATTCAAATTTATTTATTAGAATTAGAATTATTGAAGAAAAATTCAAGGAATTAAATAAAATGCAAACAAATTTAGAAAAAAAAGAATAATATCCGAAATTTCAAAAAATTTCAAGTGAAATCACAAGATTACAAAGAATTCAAGTGAATTCGTAATAGTTCAAAATAATTAAAGTGAATTCAATATAATACAAAAGATTTACAAAAGATGCAATTTGTTTTATGTTGAATTTAAATGAATTTGGAATAATTCAATATGCTTTCATAATAACAATAAATTTAAATTAACAAATCGTTAAATATAGTGATTTAAGTTTTAACATTATTTTAAAACAAATATGCTTTTGATCATGTTAAAAAGTTTCAGGAGTCCAAGTGAATTTACATGAGTCCAAATAATTAACAGAAATTCAATTCAAATCTGAAAAATCCAAATAATTAAACATCATGAATTCAAAAAATGCAAGTGAATTCACATTGAAATAAATTCAGAATAATCTAAAGAATTAAACTTTTTAAAGCAAAATTACGAAATTCGATTGAAAATCTTAGCCTAAAATTAAGAACATTAAATCTTAAAAGATTTCTGAAGGAGTACATTCATGATGGTCAACAATATAAATAATAATTAAATATAATTTATTCCAAATAAAAATTTCCTATGAGTCGTCAATCAACGTAGCTAAAGATTATTTCTTTATAATCATGCAAATGTTTAAAGTAGAAAATATTTCTAGTATATTATTTCTGTCAGGTAAACTCAATCAAGACAGACGCATCAGTTTCTTTTCATAATATGTACATACGTTACTGTATTGTTATTTATAAAAAATCATTTAAAAATTGTTTCAGTTTCAATTATTCTATTCTTAAACCATTAAATTAAAAATTATGTGATTAACAAAAAAGGATTTTTTTATTATTTAGAAATATTTCACTGTTCATTTACAATGATCAATTATAAATCAAATGTTTGAAACCATTTAATTTGCAACTGAATTGTTTGAAATAGAAAACCCTAAATCGTTAAAATTTGAGGTTGCTCAAATTAAACTTTTAACTTTACAATTTTAAGTGTTCAATTTTAATTCAAAATTGCTCGAATAAAAAATCTGTATTAAAAATTACGTAAACTTCAATTTTAAAAGTGTAACACAAAAAAGTTTAGATTTAAATGTTTGAAAAAACAGTTCAGTTCTAATGTCTTATAAAAAGATTGTTTATTCTCGTCTACAAGTAAAAATATAAGTTTAATCTATCCCACTCTTTGGTAAGAAAATTCACCTTTTTATCCTTTTGTGGACTGAAACTCTGAAAATCTGGTATACAAGCTTTCGTAAAATCTTTGAAATATTTTGAAACGAAGGGTCTTAATCTACGCTCACCGAATTTCGATGAACAAGCTTTAAAAAAATATATTAAGTTACTGCAGATGAACTGGTCGTTTTTGATTTTAGATTATATTTAATACAACCATTATAAATAAGTTTATTTTGTTAACTATATAATATAATTCTAAAATTAGAAATAAAATCCAACGAAAACGAGAAGCTATATTATTTTAAAAATTTATTAGGATAATAGTTTTTCCTTTTATAATAGTTTTACGCTAAAATGAGAAGTTTTGTATATACTGGAACTTTATATTCTCGAAAATTGTTTCTGTTGCACACTCGAGCCTGACATAGTTCTCCTTGACTTCGAGAAGCGAACCATGTTCGTTATCGAATTTTTGGCACCATCTGAAAAAAAACATCATAGCAACGGAGAATGAAAAGAAAGAGACCTTTTAAGGGAGTTGTGACGATTGTACCCGGAATATTCTATTAAATTAATCGTCCTTATCATCGGCGCTCTTGAAGGTACCAAGCTTTTACTGGTTATTCGCCTGAAAACCATCCTAGCGTGTGAATAATATGCTAAAATACTTGCGGAGATCATGCAGAAGGCGATCGTCCTTGGGTCGCTCCGTGTCCTCCACGTGCACGAGACTTCTGCCGGATCGTCGTATTGATTCCGTCACAGATTGTAACCACCTATCTCACGATCGTGAGACGTGTTTATAGCTAAAATTTTACCACGATTTCGCTGGGATCGGGTGCAATTGTGCAGATTAGCACTTTCAATATCGCAATTGCGATATTGACCAAAGAATACCACTTTCAATTGTAAATTGCGCTACTAAAAAAGCAAACAACGAATATCAAAATTCTTTTAAAAATTTATTATTAAAGATCAAAACAATTCCCAAAGATATTTTTAAATAAATTATTAATAAATAGAAACCCATGGCGCTTTTATATTATATTTTGGATCTTGTGTTATAATGCATGCATTTCACGCATAAAGCCCTTTTTATTCTATGATACAACTCCCCTAATTGGGATTCACATTAGCGAGAAAAAAAGAAAAGACCTTTTCGAATATTTCCCAAAAATACTAAATCTAAATTTGTACGAGGAACAGATTTAAAAAATACATAACAGATGTAAAAATCTCAGTTTCCAAAACGTAGATGCGACAAACCAGAAGAGAACTAGTTCAAAGGTCGAAAATACTCCCAAATTATTAAATTTAATTTTTATAAGTAAAAAGATTATTCTAAAATTCTCCCCTTGCTCTGACTTATTCTTTGTTTCATTGGCCGGTTTAATGTTTAAACAATTGGAATAATTTATACGTTCAACCCTATAGATTTGTTTCGAATTTTTATAATTGACAGTTGAAAATTTTGAAGTTTTGAAAAACGAGAGTCATATAACTTTTATAATACTGAAAATCATTCTGACATTTTTATATAATAAAGTAAGAAAGTTAAAAAACTTAGTACAAGAAAAAGATATTTAAAAAAGGATTGCAAGTAACACATTTAAAAAATATTAGTTTCCCATTATTAATTTCATTTTTTTGGTATTTTTTTGTATTTTAGGTAAATTGAAAGTGTTTTTTTCCGTTTCTAGCCATTTTATAGGATAAATTGGATATACTGCATTGACTCGAAATAAAAAATGATATTTATAATAGTTTTAAATTGTATAAAAGTTTGCTAAGCATTATAAAACCTAACTACTCGCGAATCTATCTTACATATATTAAAAAACTTTCTTTTACAAACACATTTTTTATTCCATCTCATAAATTATATACAAATCGCATGCTTGTAAAAGTGTAAAAAGTCTCTATAAAAATTATCTTTTTATATAAAAAGGTTAGATTCTTTCTAACAAAAAGGATTAGAAAAATCTCTCGTCAAACAGACACTCTCATTTTACTAGCGAACTACGTAAAACTACTTACGTAATCGAGTCTCGAGTATTTAATACAGGTAGGTTCGTTTTCTAACTGTTTTTTCTGATGAAATTTCTAATTTTTTTTAAAGTTGCCCACTTTTCCAACTGCAAAATTTGTTTCCGATCGCTCAATGTCTTCGGTTCATTCTTTGGATTTGAAAAAAAAAAAAACAAGTTGACTTTTTGTTAAAAAATTATGAAAAAATTTTTGTCTGTATACAGGTTTTGCTAGTGAAGAGCAATGAAAAATTAGGATTCAGACAAATGTTTGGTTCAATTTAGAGGTTTTTTTTTAAATAATGCAAAAAATACTTTTTTTTAATTAAGTTAAATTCACCTTTTTTCAAAGAAGTTGAATATATCGAACCAGAATTTTCTTCAGCTTGAATCAAATCAAAGAAATTGTACCAAAATCGTCAATTTCACCTTTCTTTCCGGCCAACTGTCATTTGTAACAGAGCATTTAGTAATATAGGTATAAATTATTTTACGGAAATTCCCTGCTCCAAAGATACAATCACATTTATTTCCAAAGATTCCCTATTCCAAGTCAAAAATATATTTATTTTCAAATTTTTACCTAGAACAGGCATTTTTTTATTCCATGTCAAAAATTTCCTGTTCAAACCCAGAATTATACTAATAAAATAACTTGATTTCCCGGTAAAAACATGTGATATTTCTCAATTTAACGATCAATTCGTCCCCATTTTTAAATTAATATAAAATTTTGTAATAAAAAAAAGAGAACAAAGCAAATGTATCGATTGAAATTCAACCAGAAAAAAATTGGAAAACGAACCGGCCTACTATTCATGAAATATATAAAATCCTTAAAATAAGTCTCTAAAAATGTACATTTAAGTTTTCTTCCTATTGTTAATAATCTCATCGATGCTCTGTTTCAACTCCTCCATTTCGAGAACATCCAGCGGAACCGAAGTTTGAGTCGCAATTTCTCTCCCGCTTGTAGCTCCATCTGTTTGGATTCGTTCCTGACAATAAGGAGGCAGATTTGCCGCCAAATCGCCGATTCCCCCTTTTCTCGAGTTATATTTAGTCTCAGTCTCGGTTTTTATTTTAATATCACTTTCTTGAAGCAGATGCTTCAAAGTCTCATCCTGTATATACTTACTCCTTCGACTTTCCCTGCTACGTCTTCCATTATCACGATTAGCGCTCTTACTTTTGCTCCTGTCCAGCGGATCCTCTAGCCATTCCAACATTTTTGTTTCTTCCCCAACGTGACTATCATTATCGCTGTCTTGATCATCATTCGGCGGATTTCCTGCCTCCACGCCAATACCCTTCACTTCACCCATGATCATAGAACTTTCGTTCTTAACTTCTGTACTGATTTCGTCCTCACTTCCGCTTTGACTCGGTAGTAAAAAGGGCAATAGCTTTCCGGCACTCTTACCATCCATTTTGGGAAGTTCATGAACAGAAAGTGCTGGTCGTCGATTCATATTTGGCAGCTGAATCGCAGGAACAGTAGGAACGTATCCATTTGTCAAGGCATTCATGATCTGCGCACCTAGTTGACTTTCTTGAGAAGTACTGCTTCCTCTTCGGAAAAAAGTCCCTTTTTTCTTCGCGAATTCTTTTCTTCTTTTGCCATGACGAGTGCGTGAACTGCCAACCTTCCTAGTCGTTTTCAGTTCTTCGATTGTCAAGGAGACTTGTGAGTCGAGAGAATTTCGTCGAGACTCTACGGAAACTCGACGGAAGTTGATGATTTCGGAATCAACTGAGTTTCTTCTGTTGCTGGAAATGGAACCTGAGGAATAAAGTTTGTCGATGATTGCGCCTCTTCGAGCTACTAATTTTGGTAAAGCAGCTGCCCAGGTAGAACTAAGAGCTTGAGATGCGACAGAGTTCAGGTCAAAATTCAAGCCTACTGGATCCTCGTGAGAGCTGCAAAAATGGATGGATAAGCGCCCGTCGTTATTGAAGGTGTTCCTCTTTGCGAAAGCTTGAGCGATCACCTTGTGCTTTTTCCGCTTCTTTTCTTCTTCTACTTCGTGATTAAAAATTCTGTATAGGAGAGGGAAATTTAATCAATTAATAAATTAATTAATAAGTAAATTCAAAATCAGGACGGCATGCCTCTAAACTCACTTCAGAGATTAAAAATAGTGTAAATAGTGTCACAAAAATAAAAAATAAATGACGAAATAATAACAGGAAATTTTTCAAGTATTAAAATTACGTGTAGTCTGAATTTAAAATTGTATAGTCTGAAATCAAAAAGTGTGTAATGGAAAATTAACTTGATTTTTTCGGTAAAATTTTCTGTTTTCTAACCTAATATTTTAAAAGTATTGAAAATGAACTTCAATGTTTATATAAAATATTTTTATATTGTATAAAAAATATATTTTGGTCAAGAATTGATCTTTTTTTGATTCAAAAGTGAATTATTTTGAAAAAGTTCACTTTTTTGTTGCAAATTCCTCTTTTAAGTTCGAAAACTCAACATTTTCTTTTAAAAATGCTTAAAAATTAAATTATTTGATAGACAATTTAAGCAGTTTAGTTGCCCATTATGTACTTTGTGGAAAATTCGTATTTTTTGGTTAAATCTGTTATTTATTTTCAATTAAAATCATTTTTTGTTGAGGTATCAGCTATTACATTGTTCGTTGATATTTTAAGCTATTAGTTAAAACTTTCTTAACGTGTTTTTTTTTTTTTTTTTGAAGATTCATAATTTTTGTTGAAAATTTTATGAATTCAAAATTCTAATGATTGGGCAAAAATTAATTTTTTTGTTAAAAATTCATCTTCTCGGGTGGAAATTTCGACTCTTATGTAGAAAATTCGTCTTTTTATTTTGAAAATTCCTCTCATTCTGCAGAAATTTCACCTTTTTTGGTTAAAAATGTAACTGCCTGATTAGAAAAGATTAAACTTCAACCAAAATTGATTTTTAGTTGAATGTTCAAGTAAAGAAGATGAATATCTTAAAATGCAGTTAAATATTCAAACAAAACATTTCAATTTTCAACACAATAATAAGATTCTCCACCGAATAGTTGAATTTGTAACCAAAGGAAATTAATTCGTAACTAAAAATTTAATAGAAGAATTTTCAAATGAAATGAAATAACTTTTAAACAAAAGAGATCAAATTTTACAGAATTTTACAACAAAGTTTAAAATATATTTAATCTCCTCAAAACTTTTAAAATTCATAAATAAAATTTTAACTGTTTTAGAACCTTTTAAATAATCTCTTTAAATTAATTTTTAACATCAAAAATGGTTTTAGATTTCCCAGGAGTGTTAAGATTTTTTTTTTGATTTTTTTGAAAACTTTCAAAACCCTTGAAAAGCTTATAAATTTGTTTTTCAAAATCTTCGAAAATACAAGTTAAAAATTTTTGTAATCTTTTTAAGTTTAAGCTTATTTTTTAATCATTTGAAAACTTATAAATATCACTCAAATTTAATTGATCTTTGTCTAAAATTTTATAATTTTGCTTTAAAAACTTCTGCATTCCATTTTTCAACTTTTAGGAAATCGTTTGTAATGTTTTTTAGTCTTTGTGAATTTCCTCTTAAAACTATTACTTTTTTTTATCAAAAAAACATTTGAATCATTTGTTTTATTCTCTTGAAACCTTTCAAGATTCTTAAAAAGCTTTTTTTTACGAAATTTTGAGTAAATCATTTGAATCCTGTAAAATCCCTAGAAATATTATAAAATTTCGCACACCATATTGAAATCTTTAATATATTTACAATTCCTAAAAATGTTTAAATCGTGCAAATCATTTAGCTAGAAATTCTTTGAATTTCCCTACAATCCCTTAAAACGTTCCAAATCCGTTGATATGTTTGACTTTTTGAATGCTCTTTTAAATAGTTCGAAATTTTTAAAATCGCTTGAAATTGCTTAGAATCTTTTAAAATACCCTAAAATCCCTTCAAATACTTTCAAATTTGTAATATCTCTTCAAACTTCTTACTTTTTTTACAATTTTTAAATCAAATGAGACTTCGGAACGAATGAAAAATTCCGAAAAATAAAGTTCTCGGAATATAAAATTTCTTAATAATAAAATTCCCCAAAAAAGTTTATAATACTACCACATTGATAATTTTCCAAATAATAAAATTTTCGTCAGTTTATAGTATTAGAGAATTATAAAATAACCGAACTAAAAAATTCCCGAATGAAAACAATTAACATTTTTTATTTATAAAATGAATTACATTATTACAATTAAAATTAGTTTTTACTTATAAACAATTGTAATTGTTTACAATTGAAAACAATTAGGCAATTTTTATTAAGTATTTTATTTTTCTTTAAATATTTTTCGGGATTCTGAATATGTTATTTTACCAATATAGAAAACTTTGAAAATAGGTTTAAACAAAAATTTAAAAAAAAAAATTTAATAGCAAGGCGGACAAGGAAAAAAATAGATTAAAAGTGAAAAAAGTGTTCTGTAGTAATAAGATAATTATAAAAAGATTGACATATTTTTTACCTTCGAAAAAACCTGACCCAGATGTCAATAGCCGATCTAGTCCAGACCCAAGAAGACATGAGTATGCCGGCGAAGAAATGGCTCAACAAGTGTAGTTGCAATTTTGCTAAACTTGGTCGAGATTCCATTTTGCAGTCTGATAAATCTGTATATTTCGTTGTTATTGAACACCTGCCAATAAAATTGTTGTTAATATTTAAAGAAATAATTGACCCCTTTTTATTTTCTATATTGAAAAATATATCTTTGAACCTACATCATGTATTTCCTGAAGCTCTTCTTCCATTCCTCCGAGTGATAAAAATCATAAATATGACAATAAATGGTAATAAAGACCGCAGTGAACGTAAACACTGAAAATAGTCCCATTCTCACAATAGTTTCTCGTATTTTTGAACTTGCATGTTCCGATATAATATCTTCACTGCCCATTTTAAGTCGAATCAGGGTCAACAATCCTGGAAATAAAATTAATAAGCAATTCTTAAGAATATATATTAATAATAGAGTAACAGAAAATCGTAAATAACCCCTAAAAAAGTATGTAAGTAGAATAATTACTCAAAAGTTTTTCGATTCGAAACAGTTGTCAGACACCACCATTACGGGTCAAAAACAGATTTCTTGATTTAATATAACTTTTGTCTACGACAAATCACGTTACATTTACTGCATCGCAATTCACCCTCGAGTTCCCACAATATTAAAAATCATTAAAGAGCCCTCAGAAAAGTTAATTAAAATTAAAAAGTATATAAAAGTTACAAACAAAAAATTAAAAATTTGCAATCGACTTGCCCTATCTTTTTGTCTTTTTGACCATGATCAAAATTCAAGGACTAGCAGGCTTTTTCAGGTAAAAAAATGAAGGACTTTTCTAGGTTTTCAAGAATTTCTAGGACGCTAAGCACCATGTTTAAAGGAAAAACGACAACTTGGAAAAAGAGAAAACGCAGGAAAATATAGGAAAGTCAGTGCACACTGTGATGAAAAAAAAGGAAGCGACCTGTATGAAAATACGTACCTCGGAATAAAAAGAATCCCCCGATCAGCAGGACAAGTCCCAAGGGTACTAGCAAAAACCAAACTCTCACCGAGTGATTGAAGTAACCGACAAAACAAATTCCTGTTACGCTATTTCCGTCGATTTCGCCTAAAGCCATGATGGTAACAGTCAACATTAGAGGTAAGCACCACGCCATGAGGTGAAAATAAGCCGCTTTTTTGTCGATTTTGTCCTGGATTTTATGCAGGGCTTGGAAACTCATATGCCACGCATAAGTTAAAATAACGAACCATACCATAGCTGCCACTAGAGAGTAATACACCAGCACAAATACAACCACACATGACAGATTTCCACCGCTGAAAAAAGCGACATTGATACAAGCATTCCTTTTTCCAAACAAACAATACAACTATAATATGTCTACCAGGCCGCAGACTCGTTTTAGAAATAAGTAATAGTGTTAAAAATTTAAAAAAATATTTTCAAAATAGTGTCATACATTTTTTCAAGTATTAAAAATGAACTTCAATCTTTATTTAAAATGTTAGGCTTTAGACTATAAATTTCCCAGATTTATATTTATTCATTGTAGGCTTTCCTCTTTTTCTCATTTTTTCTTCAATTAAATGCGAACTAAATGAATAGAACGCAATAAGAAAATCCAACTATTTTTCGTTGAAAGTTCATTCTTTACGGTTGAAAATTCTGCTATTAAATTTTTAGTGGAACACTCATCTTTTTTATATAAAATGTTTTTTTTATGGTTCAAAATTGAATTATTTGATTGCAAGTACAACTGGTTTACTGAAAATTCGTCTTTTTAGATTGAAAATTCAACAGTTTTACTTAAATGACTTTAACACAGGGAATATAAGATGACTTTTCATTAAAGTAGGGCAAATAATAGAAGCATGCATTTTTTTAAATAAAATTAATGTAGGTACTATTTTATATTTTATATTAAACAATTAAAATTTCACGATTTTAAGTCAAAATATATTGCATTTTTAACAAAATAGTTGAATATTCTACCAAAAAAATTTAGTTTTATAGTTGAATTTTCAATAAAAAAGATAAATTCTCCTTGAAAAATATATTAGTTGATATTTCAAACAAAAAATATTTTTACTTCAAATTAAAAACATTTGAATTTAATAAAACAGACAAATTTTCAACAAAATAGTTTAATTTTCTACCAAAATAGTCTAATTTTAAACCCAAAGAGACAAATTTTCAATAAAACAATTTAATTTTTAAGGCAAAAAGAGGACTTTTTTCTAACCCTTGAATTTTCAACCCAGCAATATGAATTTTCAGCAAAAAAAATTAATTTTGAACCAAAAAATTGAATTCCGAGCTGAAAACTAACAATTTTTAACAAAAAATAGTATAGTTAAACATTTAATAAAAAAATTAATTTCAAGGAAAACCAATTTTTTTAAAAATAGATAAATTTTTAACAAAAAGAGATGAATTCCCAATTAAAAATTTAATTAATCATTCTCAAATGGAATGTTTAAATTATCAATTAAACAATCAATTTTCAACAAAAAAAACATAAATTTTCAAAAAAATAGTTCATTCTTCATCTAATAACACTAATTTTTATCAAAGTAGTTCAACCTTCAACCAGTAGTGGAATTTTCGACTAAAAAAGGATCAATTTTCAACTAGATTATAAAATAATATTTAGAATTAAGAAAACTTTGAATAATTATATTATGATATATTCTTAAATATCTCATCACCATCGAAAAGTTAACTCAATAAATAATACTAAAACCGTAATTATTCATTTCTTGGACTTTTGTTTCTAAAGTTCATGGATTTGAACAATAATTATGACAAATTTTTATTTATTATTCTTATTTTTAAAATACAGTACATATTCAAGATATTAATACTTCCCGCGAAACATATTTTACAGGTGTTAGGGAAATAGTAACATTTTACGAAAATTCAATTTAAAATGCTTCAAGTTGCTAACACTTCAGGTATATTGTATTTGCAACCAAATAATTGAACTATCAAGTAAGAAAGATCAATTTTCAAACAAGCCGTTAAATTTTCAACTAACGAACATAAATTTGCGAACAAAAATAAAAAACTCATTTTCAAAAAAATAACTAAATAAAAGTAATGAATTTTCAAATAAATAGGAATAGTTAAATTTTTAGTTACAAAGAAAAATATTTTTCGCCAAACCTAAAAATGAAATTTCAGCAAAAAACGGTTAAATTTTCAAGCAAAGTGACTAATTTCCAACTAAAATTGTGAATCTTTAACTGGAAATTTGAATTTTAAACCAAGAGGATAAATTTTCTACCAAAAAAGACGAATTTTCAACTAAAAAGATGGAATATTCAACTGCAATAGTTCTATTTTGAACTGATTTTTTTTTAACTGCATCATTTCACATTTCCTTTAAAAAAAAACAATCTTCAACAAAATTACAAATTTTTCAACTGTAGTAATTGCATTTTTAGTTAAAATCTGTAATTAATTTTTAACAAAAAAAAAAACGATTTTTCAACGAAAATTCTTAAATGTTCAATCAAAAACATTAATTTTCAACTGCAAATGATAAATATAGAACAGGAATAGTTAAATGTTTAACAAAAAATATTAATTTTGATCACTTAACTCTTCATTTAAAGTTATAAATGCTAAATCTTAAATTTTGAAATTCAAATTTGAAAAATATCCAAACAGAAGTGTACGAAATTATTAAAAAATAAAAAGTTATTTGCAATAAAATTCTTTAATAAAATCAAAGACTAAACAAATAATTTAAAAACGAATAAAAATCAATAAATCCAAAGATTATAAAAAAAATGATTATTTCTAAAATCTGAACTAAATGGATTTTCCTCTGAAAAATCCAAACTTTAAGTTTCAGCTCACGAAAAAAGCTGTCAACACATCTACTGGCTATATAGAAAAATACAACATAAAAAAGCGACATAAATAATTGAACATTCAATAACTTCTTGTCCTTGAAAATGATTGCGCATTCCAAAAGTCATAAAAATGCAAATGAACTACGTGAACAATGCGTCATTCTTGAAACAATGAACTAAAATATTATTCTACCGATAAAAATATATTTATAATAATTTTTATGTTCTTATACCTGGGTTCACTTCTCCTTAAGGTTCCATCTTTTGTACAAACTATGACCTCCCTACTTCCAGGAGTAAACTGTATCAGCCATCCAATGCAGGAAACCATAAAACAGCAATTTATATAAAAAATTACGAGTGCCGGGTACTTATTTGAGCTTCTCCAGTCTACCATAAATGTTAGCTGCAAAAAAAAAGGAATATGGGAAATTGTAAGTATGTCAAAGACAATTAATCCAGATTTTATTCAATTTTATATTGATATTTTATCAGGGTATTCAGTTAAAAAAAATATCATTTTTAAACTAACTGAATAATTTTCAACTAAAATGATGAATCTTTAACTGGAATAGTTGAATTTTAGACAAAAAGATTCATTTACCAAGAAGATTAATTTCTACCAAAAAAGATGAATTTTGAACAACATACATGATGTTTTAACAACATTCAAGAATTTTTAACTAAAAGTATAAATTGTCAACTAAAAGTTTAATACTTTTGTTTTCAGTTAAAAAGTTAATTTTCAATCGAAGAGATTAATTTTTAACTAAAATGATAGAATATTCAACATACCTAGTTAAATCTTCAATTTAAAAAATTAATTTTAAACCAAGAAGAAAATGAACTTTTAACAAAATATTTTAATGCAGCAATATAAAGCTACTTTTACAAATAAAAAAACATTGCCAATAAATTCTTCATTGAAATGTTGAAAAAAAATTAAGAACGCTCTAGAAAAATTGTTCTTTCTTTTATGACAAAAAAATCTTTCTTGGTTGAAAATGTAACTCTTTTTTCTTTTTTTTCTTTTTGAAAATACGCCGTTCTGGTTAAAAAATTCATCTCTTTTGGTAGAAATATAATTTGAGTTGAAAATCTAGTTATTTTGTTAAAAACTCGGTTCTCTTTTTTGAAAATTATTTTTTTTACTGATGATTACATTCCTTTTTGGTTAATATATCAACTGTTATATATTTTGTTGATATTTCTTTTTTTGTTAAAAACTGAAATGCGTGGTTCTTCATTTTAGATGAAAATTCAACTTTTTTGTAGAAAATCCGTCTTTTTGACTTGAAAATGCAAAAAGTCGGTGGAAATGTTGTTCTTTTTTACCGGAACAATCATGCTTACTTGAAAATGCAAATCTTTTGGTAAAAATATAATTTGATTTGAAAATATAATTATTTTGTTAGAAATTCGTCTTTTTGGGTTGAATTCTAATTTTTTCAATTTAAAATAAAAATATTTTTTTGGTTAAAATACCACCCAGTATATTTTGTTAAAAATACATTTTTTTGGTTAAAGATTCATTTGTTCGGTTGAAAATTCGTTTTTTGTTTGTTTGAAAATTTATCTCTCTAGATAAAAATCCCACCTTTGTTGGTTAAAATTGCAAATGCTTTATTAAAAATTAATCTGTTTTTTTTTCATGATTTAATTTATAGGTTGAAAATTCGTCTTTTTTGTCTTAACATTAACTTTATACGGAACATTAACTATTTGGTTGAAATTTTGTCTTCCTTGGTTAACATATACCTTTACGTTAACCCTCTGATAGGTCCCTGGGGGGTCTCTAAATTATGCGTTGTGGGTGTCTATTCAAAATTTTCAGACTGAAAAATAAGTATACTTTTTGTTTTGTAGCATAAAAAATGCTAAAACCACCTTATAGCTGAAAGTGAATTTTGTAATTTCACATAATTTTATGGAAATACCCATATGAAACACGATTTTTGCCATTTTCTATCATTTTTGGAATTTTATTTTGTTTAAAATTGTACTGCCTTTTGCCTGAATAAAATATCAATACCAAACTTATACGGTCGTTTTCCTGAAATTCTAGACATTTCATTTCACCCCTGCAAAGTGAAAAAATATGTATTTTAAACAGTTCTTATCTCTGAAATAAGTTATGGGTGGCTACACACCCAGTGCGCCATTAACGGTACGTTAGAAAATATTCGCCATCAGCAGAATTAAAAATATTAAATTTTCTGGTCGAAAATTCGAACTGCAAAAATTACCTTTTTGGCTTGAAAATTCAATTATTTCGTTTAAATTACAGTTGTTTTTGGCATGAAAATTTGACTATTTAGTTAAAAATTCATCTTTGTAGGTTCAAAATTCAACTATTATATTGAAAATGCTATGTTTTAGGTTTGAAATCTTAGGAATTCAAAGATAACATTCAATAAAGGCTAAAATCAGTTGTGCAGACGAGGCCTGGCGCCGTCAGCGTACGTCGTGTGAAGGCCTGGCGGCGCCAAGCCACTTTTTGCCCCCCCCCCCCCATATAACGTGACTTGGCTAAGAACGGATTTTACAAACAAACCGAAGTATACGGCATTTTAAAAAAAAATATTTGCATATTCAACCAAAAAAGATTTCTACAAAAAGAGATTGAGCCTCAACACAAAAAGACGAATTTTCAACAACAAAAATCATTTTAAAGTAAACAATTGCATTAACGACAAAATAAATTAACTTTCCAGTAAAACAGAGAATTTAAAGAAAAAAGTAAAAAATTTAACCAAATAATAAAGTTTTCAAGTCAAAAAGAAGGCAGTAGCATTTTTAACGTAAAAGATGCTTTACAACTAGGAAAGATAAATTTTCAACCAAGATTAATGACTTTTCTCACATAAAAGATGAATTTTCAATCTTAAAGGATTAATTTGCAACAGTACAGATAAATTCTCTATCAAAACTGACAACTTCAACAAAATAGTTAAATTTTCCAAAAAACAATTAGATTTTTAACAAAATAGTTAAATTTATAACCAAATAGATCAATTTTCAGCATACGGAGATGCATTTTCAATCAAATGGTCTAATTTCCAAACAAAAGAGACTAAAATTTAAATAAATATTTGAACTTTCAAAACAAAAAGACCCATTTTTTAGAAAATAGTTGAATTTCCAACAAAAAAGTTTACACTAAACCAAATAAGATGATTTTCTACCATAAACGATAAATTGTCAACAAAAGAGTGAAGTTTTTAAGCCTAAAAGTCGAATGTTTCAGAAAACAGTGGACTTTAAATTGGAAAAAAGGAATTTTTAACAAAAAAGATCATTTTCAACCAAGAAAGATGAAATTCAAATAGGATTGTTTAATTTTCAACCAAAATTTTAAACTTTC
Source organism: Druon quercuslanigerum (assembly GCA_010014905.2). Taxonomy (NCBI): domain Eukaryota; kingdom Metazoa; phylum Arthropoda; class Insecta; order Hymenoptera; family Cynipidae; genus Druon; species Druon quercuslanigerum. Next base: position 16,152 of record JAAAKG020005899.1, on the reverse strand, counting down.
AACGAGAATAATTTTCTACCCAAAAAAGATGACTTAAAAAAAATGAATTTCCTACCAAACAGTTGAATTTTTACCAAAAAAGTTCAATTTTCTACCCAAAAAGACAACTTGTCAACAGATCACAAGTATTTTCCACCAAATAGTTAGATTTTAACTTTTACAATATACAGGATTAAGTTTCAACCAACAAAGGAATAGTTAAATTTTCAGATAAACACTAAGATAAAAAAATAACTTGGACCAAAAAACGAATTTTCAACTAAAAAGATTAATGCTCAATAGAACAAAACGAACTGCCAATTTATAATAAATTTATTTACTTAATAAATGCTTAAAAAAAGATGAATTTTTAACAAAATTATTTAATTTCAAAGTAAAAAAGGTCAATTATCTACAAAAAAATTTAATTTTCACCCCCCCCCCCCTCTTCAACTGGTAAATTAGTTTAAGGAAAATATCATCAACATCATCAATATCACCAAGCGTATTTTTCTTTTAGAAGTACACCACTGTCTGGAATCTATTAAAACTTACCACTGTAAACAAGTTGAAAATGAAGCAAATTCCAGCCGCCCAAGCAATGAAGGAGTGTATTTGTTTATGTTCGTCAATGGAGAAAAAAGGATCATTGCACGGGTATCCACAACCATCAATACCTTCGAATACTGCTAGAGGATTATCAGTCTGTATGAGAGGTGCAAGACATCTTCCGGAATTGTTAAATTTGATGTCCCTCGTGTCATGTCTACATCCTGATGGAAAGCGCTGAGTATCTTCACATTTAATAAAACTCGGCCAGATTGTATGATTCAAAACGGCACGACAAGGTCCCTTAACTAATCTACATGTTTCTTGAGATGGCATATTGATCACATTGTCGGAACAACTTGGCATGAAAAGCGAACACACGAGTGACTGAACAATCGTCCAACATTTTGGGATGTGTCTCAGACCTTGGAGTTCAATCAGTTTTTGCTGCAATAAAAAAAGGAACACTCAAATTAACATTCTATATTGCGATCACATACTATTTATTCTTTAAATTAAAATGCCAGGATCTACTTTATGTAATAGAAACTAATTACGCGCTATAATATCACACTTCTCCTTAAAAATTTATCATTTTAGGTTGAAAATTCTTCTGTTTGGTTAAAACTTGAACTACATTCTTAAAATTTCATTTTTTTCGTAGAAAATTCGATCACTTTAGTTCACAAATGAACGTGTTTTAAAATGTAACTGTTTTGTAGAAAATTCGTCTTTTCGATTGAAAATTTAACTTATTGTACAAAATTTCTTTTTTTTTAATTAAGAACTAATCTTCTTCGTTGAAAATGCAACTGCTGGATTCAAAGTTAAATTAATTTGTCAATTATTTAATTAATAAGAAACAGACAATTATAAGAAAATAGTGAGAGTGTCAGTCCTGGATTATTATTATTTAATTTTGAACTTCAATGTAGACCTAGATTTTCCTTAAGATTTCTTTAATTCAGAACGCACCTTTATCATTTCGATTGATGAATATTCAGGGATGAGTTCAAAGGAAGTTTCTGAATAAGGAAGAATAGTTCCCATGCACGAAAGGTTGGTTCCTCTCGTCCGAATGCATGTTCCATTTCTGGTGCAATTTGGCGGCTCCACTGTTTGCAGGTAATCAGAATCCTTCACTTTATGTTTAATGCTCAAATCTTGGTCTTGACTGAGTTCTTCCAATTCTCTCCAAGCTTCATTTTCATTGGGTTTGTAACATTGAGCAAGTAGGAAATTTACACCGAGTAAAAGGGTTAGTAAGTACATCATCTAAAATTAAAAAAATTAAAACATTTTATGATTCATGATCAATCCCAAACATACGTATATTTCTATATTTTTAACATTTGTAATAAATTATTAAAGTAATTGTTCAAGTATTGAGGCCCTATTATGAAGACTTCAACTGGAAAGTTATAATTATTTAACTATTAAAGCTTTCTATTTTATTTATACTAGCATGGTCAATCACGCGCTACAAAATAAAAATTTCGAATAACTATCCATTTTGTTACGTTCATTTAGGAGTTTTTGACGCTTCGAAAAATTTAAGAATATTTTATAAACACTCGAAATCTTTTAGTTTTAAAATATTTGTAATCTCTTCGAAATTACAAAAATTCTTAAATCTCTTTTAAACTGGCTCGAACTATTCCTAAAACTGTCTTAAAATCTTTAACAAAATAAAAATCAATTGCAAAGTAATAATAAATTACTTTAAATATTCTCAGAAATCTAGAAAAATAATTTAATATATTTAAACCGTTCAACCACTTTAAAAAACTTAACATATTATTTCAAAATCTTCAAAATAAGAATTTTGTTTGAAAAAAGTTTGCAAAAATTCAAAAAATTGCTTTCAATACTCCCAGATTTTCTTTATTTTATTAAAGTAAATGTTGTAAAATATTTTTGTATGTGTTCCAAGCAATCTCAAGCCATTTTTTTTTTGAAACCTTTCAAAATTCTTAATAAGCTTCTAAATTTGTTTTCAAATCTTCAAAAATCTGGATATTGTTTGCAATAAATTTATATATAATTTTGCCATTCAGAATGAACTATCAAACAAATTTTTCAACTATTAAGGCCTACCTGAAAATTAATCTGTTTTTGTTAAAAATTCAACAGTTAAAATATCCCGACGAATTTTCTACAAAAATTTTTTTGGTTGAAGATTTATCATTTTAGTTGAAAATTCATCTCTTTGATTGAAAAATCATTTTTCTTTTCGATAAAATTATTTTTTTTAACTTAAGATTAAACTGTTCTAGCTTTTTGATTAAAAATTCAACTACTTGGCGGAAATTGGAACTACTCTGTTAAAAAATGAATTTTGATATTGTTGAAAACTGATTTTGTAAACTTAACATTAAAATATTCCATTTTTAGTTGAAAATTTATCTTTCTATTTAAAAAAATTCTCCTATGTATTTTGTTGAAAATACGTTTTTTTGATTAAAAAATTAGTTGTTTTTTTACCTAAAATTTAACTATACCATTGTTTATTAAAAATTTATTCTTTCTTAGTTAATTTTGTAGAACATTCATCTATTCCATTAAAAGTTCGTCTTTTTTGTTAGAAAATTAATCTTTTTGGCTGAAAATTCAACAGCTAAGTTATCCAGAGACGAATTCGTTATCAAATTTAACAGTTAAATTTCAACTATACAACGCATTTAAAATTGAAAATTATTCAACTTTTCAAATTAAAATTCGACGATTTCCAAATAAAACGTTAAGAATTGAAATTTAAAAAATTTAAATTGCTGAAAAATGGTACAATATCACATTTGGATCTTTAAAGTAAAAAAATAACATCTTTTAAATCCTAAACATTTCAAATAGAAAAATAATTGACCCTTTCCAAATAAATCTGCGAAAAATTTGTGTAAAATTAGCAATAAGTAATATTTTTATGTATGTATGGTACTAATTGACAATAGAACGTTTTCCGCGTACGTATAATATTGCTCGTAAGAGATGATTCGAAAAAAAAGAAAAAAAAAATTTCTAAAAATTCGAAAAATAAGAGAACACTCAGCGAAAAAATGATTGTTACATCCCTGACCTAGAGTAAATTCCACGAAAATTCCAATGGAGGATTTTCAACCTGCGAGCGAAAGCATCCACCCACTGTATATTTATAACCGTAAATTATTTCCGGTTTGCATATTTATGCAAGTAGCCACCACCAAAACTAAATACAAATGTTATAATAACAATATTTTTTAAACGTCGTTTTTTAAAAAAATGAGCTACTTTATAAATTTAATTAAAAATAATGCCAAAAATGTTTTATTTTCAACCAATATTAAATTTCTCATCATAATTAAACAACATTTATTATTTGAAGGACTTTTTTCAAAAAGAGAAGTAATGTGGGCAAAAACTCGTTTTTTAATCCCTGGATTAGGCAAATTAGGTAGCAAAAATAATAAAACTCCAATCCCTTTTAAAGCCCGGAGCTGCCAAAAGTAACCTCAAATAAATTAAAAACACAATTTTCACAACACATTACTTTATCCTAAAACACTCGCTTTATTCTAATTTTATAAATTTGAAAAATTAAAAATTATAATAGAACACGTTCAAAATGTTAAAAGGACAAATAATTTTTTAAAAGGTTTTTTACGTTATTATTCGAAAGAGTAAATTCAAGTGCTCAATTAGAAGGGATTAAAATTAGTCTAATTCAATTAAAGATAAGTTTTACTGCTACGGGGAATCAAAATGAGATCGAAAATAATTCAACATTTATTACGAAACAATTGTATGCAGGAACTGCTCCAATACATTTACATGGTGCCTACCCCTTTTAAAAAGGAAAAAAAAGACAATAAATGATAAAAAAAAACTTACGAAAAATTTGAATTAGAACCAAGAATCCGGAACGCTGACGCTTGGTAATAATTTAAATTCTAATCAGTCTCATGGCAAATGCATTCTTCTCTGGAGCATTTGGCACATTTGGTATTTGAAAACAAAACAGCACGTGGGCACTGGAAAAGGCGTCCCGGACAAGTGCATGCGTAGTTGCATTGTCGCCAAATTCCTTAATAATGCCGGTAATTGCGCACTGTCAAACGGATTATTTTTTTTTTTACGCGTCTATTTAACTATGCGACGAGTCAGCGACGCGGACGCAGGTTATGGGGACACAAAGCATCGGCTCATCCAGACCTCGAGGTAGCGGAGACCGTTTCCGACCCCGAGACCACACGTACGTTGCGTCCGTTCCAAGTGGACCACCCACGACCCCCGATGCATTCAACATTCGAATCGAACCGATCCACCCGATTCATGAATCCTTAACTGGCAACGTCGCACCACCCACTGCCGGAAAATTAAGGGGGTGGGCGCCATCTCTGCCAAATATTGTATCAGTTTTTTTCTGAATATAATTTATTAAAAGAAGTTTTGTTTTAGGAGCACTCCTTTTGCCATTGAGCAGAATATATTTTACTAAAACTTATGGGTGCCTTTAACTTTTTAGGGGTTTAATATGTAAATACAAATTCGAGGTGGACATGGTGAGCAGTAATGACAGAAATCCCAGCAAGGACAGGTAGGTAACATTTTTGTCTTGAAAACTCTGGATTCGAATCATAGAAAAATTACTGCAATTTCAGTCGTTTTTCACAGTTGCATCAGTTAAAAATTGTGAACAAATTTCAGTATTATTTACTGCAAATTTAGTCATTTTTTTACCGGGAAAATTAGCGAATTTCTAATTATCATTTTTATAAATGAACTACTGATTCTTGATTTTTAACCCAGTGAAATTTTACACATAATCCGTGAACTTTTAGACATTTTAAATGGTTTTCACTGATTTATTTAACTGCTTGATTTTTTTTAATCATTTTTTTCTCGAAAATTATTTGTTGTTGTTGAGAACATTCGTTTCTTGTTACATTCTCATCAAAGAAGGAATTAGATTTGTGTAAACTTTCCCTCCACTCTCTACCCACCCACCCGTTTTTTTCAAACCTGCACGTTCATCTTTTTACAAACATCTCTGCCTGTATGGTCTGACCATTTTTTAAAGATTGAAACATTCTATTTGAAAAAAGGAACAATTTATCTCTTACGGCTTTTTCCCGTAAATGAGGTAAACAATATGAAAAAAGTCAAGAAAAGGAAAAATTTGATTTTTGAAAGCCCTACCATATTATCATAACAACTGTTTTAATTTTCTTTAAAAATGAAAAATTCAAATTTCAATTGGACAGAAAAAAATTTTTTTTCGTTCAAACTATGGAAGATACGAAAAAATATAGTTAGACACAAATTTTCCACCTAAAAATGGTCTACAAATTTATAATAAATCACTTTTTAATAGGATACTTATTTTTTGTTTTATTCATAAAAAACAACATTAAAAATAAAAAACTTAAATTTTTGAACAACGGAAAAAGGTATGAACAAATGAAATCAAAAACATTTTTTGCTCAAAAAAGAGTTGCAAATTTATTATTAATAATTTTTTGATAGGATGCGTAGTTTTTCTTCTAACCGTGAAAAATAACATTAACAATATAATAATTCAATTTTTGGAAAACGACGCAAGCTATAAAAAAAGATTAGTTGACAAAAATTGCGCATTTAAAAAGGTCCACACATTTTCTAGCGACCACTTTTTGATAAGAAGCGTAGTTTCTGTTTTAATCGTAAAAAATAAAAATAAAAGAAACAAATTTTTTAAAGAATACTAAGCAAGCTATGAAAACAATTAATGGAAAAAAGTTGCTCACCTAAAAAAGAGCTTCAAAATTTGACCTGAATCATTTTTCGATTAGTGATTGATATCGATCATTTTTGGACATAATCGATATTTGTTCGAAACATGTTTGGATGTATCTAAAATATAATGTAGATCAAGAATTAGTATTGCAAAAATTCGATCGAAACGATCAACTCGATTTGATGAGTGCAGTGTTCGAGGTTTTAATATAATTTGACGAGATTTTTGAATGAAAACAATTAAATGTGCGTTATATGTATTATTATTTCCGATAGGACGCGTAGTTTTTATTTTGTTCTTAAAAAATACCTTCGATTTCTTTTAGATTTATTGTAATATGATGAAGATATCCTGCGATTTTCGTCCCCCCTAAACGATTCTTTCTTATAGAAAACCCCATATGTATAGCTTTATGAGCTGGCTGTTTTATTAGGACCTTTTTTCCAGAAACTAGAATCATTTGAAGCGGCAGTGTTTGTAAAACATTTTACTGCCGAATTATTGATAAGTATCGTGTTTCTTCAAATCAAACCATTTTCGATGACGAAGAACCAATGTTGGATGATGCAAATGTATGTGAAAATAAACAGTTTGAGTATGAAGACGAAGAATTTCAACCGAATTTTCAGATTGAAGAAATAAATAATTAATTTTAGATAAATTTCGGATAAATGTTTCGCCGTTTGTCAAAATCCATTAAGCATCAAAGAAAGGTCCCGAGAAAACTATGCTTGCAAACAAGAAAACAGCTGATAGATGCATTTACCGAATCGACGACCAGTAAGCTTTCAAAAGTTTATATTTTTATCATTGCGAAAAGAAAAGTGTTCTCCTTGCGACGAAAGGCTATCTGATTTTCAAAAAGCTTTGAAAAACTGTACAAAATATAGAAGAAAAGATCCGTCTACTGACGCTAGTGCCAAGAGAATATACGATGTAAGATTTACATTTAACGTGTCCTGTAGCAACCAATAGATCGTACCAGACAAAGAAAAAGTATTAGTGAAATATTTCACCTGTTTCGAGAAAAACATCCGTTGATAAGAAGCATGATTCTGCACACGCTTTATTGGCAATGGATCGTATTGTGTAAATTATGGAACCTTTGAATCCTGAGAAAATGGAAGAAATTACAGTAACGACAAATGGAGCTGAGTGGACATTTTCCGCAACTGACGTTGGCGGCTTCGTAAAACACTTTGCAACTAATCATAATGTAAAGAAGTCACATCTGAAATCCATAGATGATATTGAATCCTTGTTTCGTGTAGTGATGAAGTATACTAGCGCCATTAATCTAATACTGCCTTCACCAAAGAAAGTTGCCAGTTTTCGAGAAGAAAGAAAAAAAAGAATGAGAAAATAGTTCCAGGAATTACTGGCTTTCAAAAAGGCCATGCATGGAAAGTAAAGTTGGACAAAACAACGACAGGAAAGTATACATCGCGAATACCTCCAGCCATCCATGGAAAGAAGTATATCAGTGTACTCAAAGGAAATGAAGCAGACAAATCTGAACCAATAGAACACGCGAAACTAATAAAGTATGGAGTAAAATAAATCAAAACGGAACAGCAAACGTCAAAATTTTCTAATTTAAATTGTAAAGGATCTGATATTTCTAAATTTTAAACCTGTACGTATTCTGTACATATATATGATTTAAATTTCTAGTGACATAAGCAACAATAATATTTTTCATTAACTTCATAGTTATACATCATATTAAAAACAAAGTTAATTTACAAAAAATAAGTTTTTCTATGAGGAATAGTTTATTAGGCGAAACTCACAAGATATCTTCATCACGTTATAAAAAATCTTTTTAAGAAATCAAAAAACAATCGAAGGTGGCCTTTTATAGAAAATTGACTGTCATATTTTACTCATATTTTACCTTGACAAACAATATATTTCAACTCCAAACAATTCCGTGTTACGACTATCGTCTTTATCAGCTTTATAAACGATGTATGGTCATCAAAGCGAGCACCTCCGTTTAAAACCTGACTCCGAGCGTACGATGGCCTGTGACTGAACAAAATTCGAGAAACACGCATGGTATTAGTGGAGTTTTCAGGAAGTTTCAGATTTATGGCGTTGAGAATACTTGTGACGTCTTTGTGATAACTATAGTCAAGGGAGTCATCTGCCGTGCGAATAGGTTCTGGTAAATTAAATAGTAATAAAATTTTCTTACGCGGTGTGCGTATAGCGATCTCCTTGATACTGGATTCAATAACGCTTGAGTTTTGGGACGAGGCAGCTTGAGAGTTTTAAAATTGATTTCTATATCCTTAATTTGCTTGACGATAATCAAGCGTCAGATCTTGCTTCAGGTCTGACTGACTTTTTTCGAGATAATTTTTAAGGTGAACTTCCATATCATTTAGCAGAGAAACGTAATATATCTACATTTAATTGAGCTATGTAAGTTAGTTCGTATATCATCTGCCGGAGAGTTAGATCAAGAGCTGCAACTTCTTTGGAATCTTCTCTCTGCATTACATTTGATTTTGGAAGCGCATACCTGATGGTAACGAGTAGTATAGTCTGTCCATTTGACAACATCGGCCTCAAGCGCGTCTTCTTCATTACATCTACCGCAGGTTTTGTTGTGCGTGTTTACAATGCTTTCAACTAATCCAGACGAAAGCGCTTGTTGTGTGTAGTACACAACATTCGGTCATGTTCGGGGTATACAGTGATTGTCCAATAAGGCCCCTAGTTTCGCAATATCTTTTAGTTCATCAAACAAAAATGACACTCAAATTGGAGGTCAAAAATCCGCTTGTCACATTGCAGACTCCACGCTTTATAAAAAGAAAAAATCAGCCCCTGCTTTACATTTCTCTCACATATTTCTTAGCCTTTACTGACTCATCACCAGAAACGACACAAAAACGCACATACATTCCACGTTTTGTAAAATCAACCAGTACCTGCTTTATACTTCACATTAATTCGCATAGTTTCCACACTCACTGGTGATCTACTCATCCAGGTAGCACTCGATTATGTAGAAAAAACACAACATCATGCAGGGCTACGAAATCATGTGTGTTCTCTTTATAGTTGGAACACGAACAGGCCTAGTATTTACGAAATGTATGTTGCTAATAATCTCATCAATCATGTGATTCAACTCCTCCATTTCGATAACAACCACCGAATTCGAAGCTTGGGTCGCAAGTTCTCTCCCGCTTGTAGACCCATCTGTTTGGATTCGTTCCTGACAACAAGGAAGCAGATTTGCCGCCAAGTCGCCGAGTCCCCCTTTTCACGAGTTATATTTAGTCTCACTCTCGGTTTTTATTTTAGTATCACTTTCTTAAAGCAGATGCTTTAAAGTCTCATCCTGTATATATTTACTCCTTCGACTGTCCCTTCTACGTCTTTTATTATCACGAAAACTGCTCTTACTTTTGCTCCTATCCTGCTGATCCTTTAGCCATTCCAACATTTTCGTTTCTTCTCCAACGTGACTACCATTATCACTACCTTGATCATCATTTTGTGGATTTCCTGCCTCCACATCAATACTCTTCACTTCACTCCTAATCATAGAACTTTCGTTCTTAACTTCCTCGTCCTCACTTCCGCTTTGACTCGGTAGTAAAAAGGGCAATAGCTTTCCGGCACTCTTACCATCCATTTTGGGAAGTTCATGAACAGAAAGTGCTGGTCGTCGATTCATATTCGGCAGCTGAATCGCAGGAAGAGTAGGAACGTATCCATTTGTCAAGGCATTCATGATCTGCGTACCTTGTTGACTTTCTTGAGAAGTACTGCTTCTTCTTCGGAAAAATGTCCATTTCTTCTTCGCGAATTCTTTTCTTCGTTTGCCATGATGAGTGCGTGAACTGCCAACCTTCCTATTCGTTTTCAGTTCTTCGATTGTCAAGGAGACTTGTGAGTCGAGAGAATTTCGTCGAGACTCTACGGAAACTCGACGGAAGTTGATGATTTCGGAATCAACGGAGTTTCTTCTGTTGCTGGAAATGGAACCTGAGAAATAAAGTTTGTCGATGATCGCGCCTCTTCAAGCTACTAATTTTGGTAAAGCAGCTGCCCAGGTAGAACTGAGGGCTTGAGATGCGACAGAGTTTAAGTCAAAATTCAAGCCGACTGGGTCCTCATGACACCTTGTGCTTTTTTTCGCTTCTTTTCTTCCTCTACATCTCGATTAAAAATTCTATAAAGGGGAGGGAAACTAATAAATTTAATAATTAATTAATACTTAAATTAAAAATTAGGGTGACAGGCCTCTAGACTCAGTTAATAGATAAAAAATAGTGTAAATAGTGTCAATTTTTTTTTAAATAGTGTAAAAATAGTGTCAGGCATTTTTGCAATTATGTGTAGTGCGAATTTAAAATTGTATAGTCCGAAATCAAAAAGTGTGCAATGGAGATTTGACTTTGTTTTTTTGGCAAAATTTCGAGTTCTCTAACCTAAGATGTTGAAAGTATGAAAAATTCCTATTAATTAATCGCAAGCTTTACAGTATTTTCCCTATTCTACTTTTCCACTTAAATGCGAACAGCATCAACAGAACCCAATAAGACCCTGAACGTTTTGGTTAAGAATTCATCTTTTTGGTTAAAAATTGAATTATTTGGTATAAATTCAACTATTTTCTTGAAAATTTAATTCTTTTTTTAGAAAATTCGTATTTTCGGCTTAAAAATTCAAGAATTTGGTAGAAAAATTAAGCTATTTAGTTTCAATCAAATGATGTATTTCATTGAAAATGAGTCTTTTTTGTTTAAATCTAACTGTTTTCTATTTTCAATTAAAATTTTTTTTTTAAGTATCAGCTATTATATTTTTCGTTGATCAACAAGTACTTATTTAAAACTTTTTAATTTGAGAATCCATATTTTTCCGCTGAAATTTTTGGTTAAAAATGTAACTGTCTGGTTAAATAAGATTAAAATTCAACAAAAAAACCATTAAATTCTCAAGCCAAGAAAACGAATCTTTTAAAAGGCAGTTGAATTTTTATCAAAATAATAAGATTGTTCAACAATTTTTTTATTTGGTAGAACCCAAATTATAATAGTAGACTTTTAAATTAAAAACAATTAAAATCCTACCATAAAAGATAAGTTTTCAAACCAAAAAATATAACTTTTCTAAAAAAATATAATAGAAGAGTTTTCAGATAAAATGAAATAACTTATAATAAAAAAATATAGAATTTTACAGAATTTTACCTAATTTTAGAAAAAAACATATTTAGGTTTTGTAGAAGTTTAGAAGAAAATTAAAATCATTTTATAAATTTTTCAAAGTTTTAAAATATATTTTATCTCTTCAAAAGTTCTAAAACTCCTAAATATTTTCTAAAATAAATCGACATATTCCTAAATTTATGAAAAATACTTTCAAATTTAAACAAATATCCTTAAAAACTTTCACATTATTTTTTAACAATTATCTTAAAACCTTTGAAAATTCTTAAAAAGCTTCTGAACTTTTTGTTCGAAATCTTCAAAAATATACGTTTTAAATTTGTTGTAATCTTTTCAAGTTTATGCTTAGTTTTTTATTATTTTAAAACTTAGAAATATCACTTAAACTTATTCGAATTTTGTTCTCGAATTTTGTAATTGTGCTTTAAAACTTTCTGCATCCTTTTTGCAGATTTCGGAAAACCGTTTGTAATCTTTTGAAATCTTTATTAATTTGATCTTAAAATTATTTTTTTTTAAATAAAAAATCATGTGAATCATTCGTTTTATTCTCTTGAAACCTCTAAAAATTCTTAAAAAGCTTATTTTTCAAAGTTATGTATTAAAAGAAAAATAATGTAAAAACTTCTTTATATATTAGTTATTTAACTTTTTAATTTAACTTTTACGAAATTCTTTGTCATGTCATCAAGTTCTTTGGAATATTTTAAAATACACTATATTCTTTTAAAACTCTTGAAATCAGTAGAAATCCTTTAAAATTTCCTTCAATTTCATGTATACTACCAAAATTTGACTAGAAATTCTTTGAATTTCCCCAAAATCCCTTTAAACGTTCCAAATGCTTTGATATCTTTGATTTTTGTTAAACTTTTTTAAATACTTCGACATTTTTAGAATTCCTTGAAATAACTTAAAATCTTGCAAAATATCCTATAATCGCTACAAGTCCCTTAAAATATGTACTTTGAAATTCCATCAATTATTTAAAAATTAAATCTTTAAAATTAAATTAATTTAATTAAGTCGCTTAGAATTTCTTCAAATATTTTGAAAAATTAGAAATCAGTTTTAACTTCTTCAAATCGCTTAATAGTCATTGAAAATTTGGAAATTGTCTGCAATCCCTTATAAATATTTTGAAAGTCTAAAAACTTTGAAAACCCTATCAAATCCTTTCAAATCCTCGAAATCAATTAAAGTCGGTTTAAACCATTTGAAATCCGTGGAAATCTTTGAAAATTTTAGAAATCCAGTGAAGTGTGACATTTTTTTTCATTCCTTCAATATCTTTTCAAATTCTTTAAAATTTCATTCACTCAATAAAGTTTTCTTCCTCCCCTAGGGGCCATAAGACCTAGTAGTTGGTGAGAAGGCTTAAGTTTGTGGAATATGGGGGTCAAACGGACCTTGGCCTGCATTCGTATGGATATGGATGAAAGGAGACCTTTAAGCGGGCTCTCCTGGTGATATGAGAAGTATCCCGATAAACGGGCTTTCCTGTTATGCATGATTGTAGTATGATAGAAGGTAAAAGAGCGTAGCTGACGCGGCCCTTCTGGATACATGGGGCTAGATCCGTCCCGGACTGATTTCCAGTTTTTGGAATCGACACAGGAATGACCTACGGCCTGCACAGCGACCAAGAAACAGCCCTGCTTTTGGTATGGTGACTTGCGAACAGATATTCGTTCAGTTTCTCGCTCAATGTGACCACCCCCCTAAGCCATGGGTGTAGGAGTGATCGTGCCCGTGGCACTTTGTTACCTGGTGTCCTAACGGCGTCTCAAGGGCACCGGACGACCTCCCCGAGTATTTAGTCTTACCCCTGCATGGGTCGTGGGAACAAAATAAATCACGTGAAAAAAAACCGAAGGAAAAAGGAGAAAGAGCGGAGGCAGAGAAGGAGATTGTTGGTCCCTAAACCCTTTCCTCTCAATCTATCTCTCCGGCCAGTCAAACTCCGGTAAGGGGGTTGCCTCCAGCTGCTCCGGGAGCTAGGGATTGACGGTCCCTTTGAATGAAGCTATGCAAATGAGTGCAGGCAATGAGTCCCCCAAAAAGAAAAGACGCATCATCAGTTCCCTGAAAAGGAGACTCAAGAAGCAAGCACAGCAGGACAGTAAAGCAGCTGCGGGAGCGGTGAAGAGGCACGAGGCAGCCTAACAGCCTAACTCAGCCCGTAACTCAGAGGGCTGATCCCCTGACGATGGTGGTGATGGATACGAGCTACCCGGACCCCAGATCAATGGCCCAAAATCAAGACCTCCTTCTGCAGGGGAAGGGTGTTTGTTTCTTTTTGCAGCCGACCCATGCGGCTAAAGGTGGGCTACATAAGGCTTTGGTGGAGACAAGGCCTCAGGAAGGTGTAGCCCTTAAGTTGTGGTGAGAGCTACGGCGTGGTTCCCGGGTAAACTGGAAGACCCGTCTGTGGTCCTCCAACGGTTGGAGGGATTCAACCCCTCACTTAAGACAGCGTCCTGGTGAAGCGTCAGGCACGATAGACCTCAGGAGGAGACCACAGCGGGAGGAATCTTGCATCTCCTAGTTCTGCAAAATTCCTGAGTCTCAGACGAGAGCTCTTGCTGTCCTCATCAACAAGCCCTTCTACTACTTTGGACAGGCCAATTTTAGGGTTGCCGGTCAGGCACAGGAGGATTCTGTCGGGGGGCAGACCTAAATGACTGCTACCGGTATAAATATTACCCAAATTAACTTGCATTACAGCAAAGGTTGTGAGGCACATAGGTATCGCTCTAATCCAGGGACCTTAGTTAGTTGGAGATACCATTAGGAGTTTAGGGGAGGCTCGTTTTTGTTACAGGGACACCAAGGCGGTCAATTCAAGGGCTTAAATACTGGTGAAGCGAGTCAACGTTGTCCTTGCTGCTTGAGCTATGTTCGAGAGACCTGATGGTGATAACGAATCTTAAAGGAACAGAAAGGCTTACTCTCCACATGACAGCGGAACCAACCCACCAGTGGAAGTAAGTACACTGGAGGAATATTGCAAGATAAGGGGTCTTATTCTTTTTCTGGGGGCGATGCTAACTCCCACCATACTTTGTAGGCAGCACGGACATTAACTCAAACGGTAATGATCTACTGGAATACCTAATCACCACTGATATACATACGACGAGGGCTGTCCCAAAAGTATACGACCTACCTCGATCTCTCGGCGCTTGATTTATTCTTCGTCATCCGGGGGGTGGCATGCTTTAAAGTAGTTCCCATTTGATTGATCCACACGCTTATATCAGTGTATCGAATGATCAGTGTATTATAGCACTCTTGAAAGTCAGACTTCGGAATCGCCTTTAGTGCATTCGTCGCATTAGTTTCAACAGTCTCTTTATCGTCGAATCGATGTCCCTTAAGCGGCATTTTCAATCGAGGAAACAGCCAAAAGTCGCAGGGAGCTATATCGGGACTGTATGGAGGCTGGCGGGGCTGCGCAACACTGTGTTTAAATAAATACTGCTGCACAAGGTTTGATGCGTGCTGGAGCTTTGACGTGATGAAGAAGCCAGTCACCGGTTTGCCAAAGTTGCGATCGATTTCTCCTGATTGCATCAATCAATCTTTTCAGAAATTCAACGTAGTACTCTTTGTTGATTGGCTGGCCTGTAGGAGCATATTCGTGATGCACAATGCCCTCATAATCGAAAAAAACAATCAGTATTGACCTGATGTTGCTTCGACTATGACGGGCTTTTTTCGGCCGAGGTTCGGATGGAAGCTTCCATTGCGAAGATAGTTGTTTTGTTTCAGGATCATAACCATAAACCCATGTTTCATGGTTTTAAAAAAGTTTTCATCACTATTGGTCATTTCAAGATTGTCCTGAGCGATTTCTAATCGAAGGTTTTTTTGTTGGTCTGTGAGCAGTTTCGGGAATTGCGACGAACGCAAAAAAGTCGATGCAAACAAAAAATACACGCTGCGCGGGAACTAAGTCGTTTTATCGGTATCTCGGGTTACTGACGAGAAGGTTAGGAGTTGCTGGTGACGTTCGTACCCTCTAGAGGTCGCCTGAGTCTCTCCGCGCGAAGACATGAACGTAGGTAGGATACTTTTGGGACAGCCCTCGTATTCTTAACACGGGGAACACCCCGATGTTTCGTAACTCGGTCAGGGAGGAAGTGATTGACATTACTTTTTTTACCGGTAGTTTTAAAGATAATGTCAAGAATTAGAGAGTTCTCTAATCTAGCGAAGAAGTTTGTAAAAAGGTTACAACGGAAAGTAAGAAAGGTTTTTTTTCGATTGCACGGTTGACAAGCAAAAAAAATACAAGTGAAAACAGTGTTCTGTAACAATATAAAAAATTAAGATGGGTAAATTCTTTACCTTCGAAAAACCCTGACCAAGATGTCAACAGCCGAGCTAGTCCAGACCCAAGAAGACATCAGGATGCCGGTGAAGAAGTGACTCAACAAGTGAACTTGCAATTTTCCTAAAGTTGGCCGAGTTTCCATTTTGCAGTCTGATAAATCTGTGTATTTCGTTGTTAATGAACACCTATCAATAAAATTTGTGTTAGTAATTAAAGAAATAATTGACCTGTTTTTTTTTTTATTAATAAATATATTTCTTAATTTCATTTTCTTTGAAACTTTCCCTGCTAATATATGAAATGTCTGGTATTATTTGTGAAACTGTTTAAATAATTCA